>CM036657.1:2410579-2582849 GCA_020746105.1 Trogon surrucura
TGATCCCGCATCAAGAAATAGTCTTCTACACATTCCAGAAGTCGTCTGAATTGCTTGCGCCCTGCTGTATTGTCCTTCCAGCAGATACTGGGATGGTTAAAGTCCCACATGAGTACCAGGGCCTGCGAAGCTTTCTCCAGCTGCCTAAAGAAGGCTTCATCTACCTCTTCCTCTTGATCAGGAGGTCTGTAGCAGACACCTAGTACAGCATCACCTGTGCCGATCTGTCTTCTAATCCTTACCCACAAGCTTTCAACTGCTTTGTCACTGTGCATTCAAGCTGCTCCTTTGTGTAGAGCTCAACCCCTTCTCTTTGCCTGCCCACCCTATCTCTCCTGAAGAGCCTGTATCCCTCTCTATTGGATCACTCCAATCAGGAGAGCTATCCCACCACGTCTCCATAATCCCAATGACGTCATAGCTCTGCAACTGTGATTCAACTTCTAATTCCTCCTGCTTGGCTCACCAAGCTACATGCATTTCTGTTCAGGCATTTGAGATAGGCCCCAAATCGTGCTGCTTTTATAGGGCAAAGTGAGAGAGCCTCCCTGTCATGCTGTCCCCAGATACGTTTGTCTCCCCCTAGTGCCTTCTCTTCAGGTTACCGTAACCCTTCCCCGGCATACCTACTTAAAGCCTGCCTCACTTGGTTTTTTAGCAAGCCCTGTTTGCAAAAACACTCTTGCCCCCACTTTGTCAGATGTATCCCATCCTTGCTCAGTAGTCACTCACTCCTCAAAGAGGGTCCCGTGGCCATAGGAGCCAAAGTCCTGCCTTAGCACACCTGTCCAGCCACACAGCCAGGTCTTGACCCACTGGATGAGTCCACTTCTACCAGAGCCTTTCCTCCTCACTGGCAGTATTGAGGAGAATGCCACCTGACCTGGGTCCCCATACCCTTCACCCTCACTCTCAGAGTTCTGTAGTCACTTGTGAAATACTCCAGGTTACCCCTGGCAGTAATGTTGGTGCCCACATGGAAGTGCAGGAAGGGGGCCAGACCAGCCTTGGTAGTCCCTTTGCAACATCCTGGATCCTGGCCCCTGGCAAGCAAAAAACCTCTTGAGAAATCAGTTTGGGTCAGCAGATAGGTGCCTCTGTGCCCCACAGGAGGGAGTCTCTGATGACTGTCACTTTCCTTTTTCCCTTCATGCAGACCCAAGGCTTGGGATCAGCTGGCTCTGATGCATACCCTTAAGGATCTTGTTTGTCCTCACCAATGCCCAGGGCACTATACCCAGGGCAGTTGCAGGTGGAGCAGGAGCCTTTCTTCCATTTGCCAGAAGTCACAAGCTTGCAGCCTTCTCCATCCTGACAGCCACCCTCAGCTACCTGTTTGACCATGGTCTCTAGCTGTTCCTCCTTCTTTCTGCAAAGACCCTATCAATCTCCTCATTGTCCTCCCTGATGATTTGCAGCCTGCTCACCTCTTCCTGCATCTCCTTCAACCTGGTGACTCTGCACTCGACCAGAGCGCATCTCTCATAGGAGATGCCACCACTAGCCCCAGTCCCACAGAGAGGCTCAGGCACTTTCTGCAGCCCAAGACCTGGAAGTGTCATCCTCCCACCCCTGCCCCAACTCTGTTTGGATCAAGGCCTCCAGCGTGCCAAGGGCTGGGGGAGTGCGCCCTGCTTCATGTTGAGACCATCACTGCACAATCTCCGAGCAGCCCCACACAGTCCTCGGCCATAAGTGCCTGTCCCCTCTGCACCACAGCCGTGTTGATAACTGCTGCGACAACTACCATGTCATTATCTGCTGCTCTCTGTGAGCTGGATCCTCCCTAATCAGGAGTCAACCTTTCTGTGTGCAAACTGCTGTGCAAAACTGAGAGCAGCCCCCCGCAGCAGCCTGGGTGCCCTGCACCACAAACTGCCCCCTGCTAGTGGCTGCCACCTCTGTGCAGCACTCTGCCCTAAGGAGCAACTAATAACAAAATCATTGCATGCTTTGCAGAGGCTAGGAATTTCTATGCGTTTGGAAGATGACATCTTTTTCCTGTACTTGTAGATGCTCAGTATACTGAAAGAGTGATGACAGATGCACCAGGTGTAGCTGTTTATTGGTAGTGCATCGATCAAAAGATGCTAATGAGGCCCTAAGTTTTAGAAGCATGCTAAACAGGAAGAAAAAATGGAAGCGAAAGTTACTAAAGTAACTTGACCGTTTTCTAAATTACTGGAGTTAGAAGAGCTAGCGAAATGAAAAAATCTGTGTTTCTTGCTCTAAAGCAAATTACTCTTGCTTTAGTACATATTCTAATATCCTATTAGAGAGTCATTATTGACTTATGTGAAACGCAGCTTGACTAATTATTTCCCTGTCGACTTCATAAATGTAAATTATGAACTGATGACTAATGTTCTTAAATATTTATTTAGGATTATTTACCAAATGTATATCTTTTAGCTTAATACATTGCCTAGGCACCCTCATTTTGGGGGAGTCATCTTGAGCAAAGCTTTTTTCAGTTCTGCTATATTAAACTGTTGTTGGATTGAATTCCCCTATCAAGCTGATCGGGAAGGGGACTTGCTGTTCACCATTCCCCAAAGTTTCATTTCAGAGACAAATGCTGAGTACTTATTTTGATGAAAATTGCCATTTTTTTAGGTTGAATACTTAATTTGTCTGAGGGATTATTTGCGACTCGCTTCAGTAATGCTTTCATGATTTCTGGTGATGTAGGAGCTGATTACTGGGAAGAAGAACATTTTTATAAGTAATAGTGTGTTCAGTAAGGATTTAAAGTGTCTACTGTATTAATTTCCTTTGAATGTGCACAGATTGTCCTTGTTTGTTCATTATAGACCCTGGGCTATATCCTGAATTTTCTGTATCTGACATTCCTTTAGCACAAGTTGGAAAGTTGGAACAGATCAGAAGGTGTTATGTTAATTGCAGGGGGAAGGGTATGCCAGAGAAAGTGGTACTATGTTGTGGGTACAGCTGCTTCCTTGCAGTAGCAGGCTGTGAGAATGTAGCCTTACTGGTTATGAGCCCCTTGTAATGTTAACTTTAGTATAGTGTATGTACCTCAAGAAACCACACCTTCTTGTAGCTTTTCTCTCCTTCTATAACAAAGTAGGAGCACCTCAAGTACTAGTTGTCTTCCAATTTATGTTATCCTTTTAATCTTAGTGAAGCAATAATGCTAGGCAGGGATACACAAATAAGTTACTGTTAAGTCAGTGTAAGAACTTAAGCGTATCAGTTAGTTTTTTGGCAATTCTAATTTTTTTTTGTCCCCAAAGACACAGTACTGTTGCAGATTAATGACTTGCTCTAAGTTTTGCACATTTGCTGATATTCCAGGAACTTGGTTTTTTTGCTCATACCAGAAACAGATATTTTTGCCCTGAGTATCATTACTGCTGAATACCGCACAGTGCAGTATTCAAAGATACCTTTGAAATCGTTAGCGAAGCATGCTTGAAGCAGTCTCCTCTCTGGTGTTCTAGTTGCAGACTTAAAGGTGACATTACTAGCCATAGAATAGTCTATAGCCATAGAATGCTCCTGTAAAGAAGACTGATTTAAAAAAAAAAATTACTCGGGCAGAGAATAGAACACTAATTCATTGTAAAATAATATTTTAAAATAACTCTGTGACATTTGGCTTAAGAATCTGCTAATCATTGAGTTACTGTTATTTAAAGGTGGATGTGCCATGTGAAGGAACGGATGATTTTGTGAATGGTGGTGTGCGCATGGGTTTCCTAATCCTTCTGCATTGCCCACCAAGTACACCCAGGTCCCTGAGTGAAGACAATCCCACGAATGGGTTTGTCTTTTCCCAAGGGAGGAGCAACCCACACTGCCTTCCCCAGCCACCTCCCCACGTGCACTACAGGGACCTTAGCTCCTCCCACAGCGTGTAGGGGCTGTGTTTGGGCAGGACCAGGTTGGTTGGGAGGAGCAATCTACACCACCTTCCCCAGGTGCACTATGGAGGCCTTAGCTCCTCCCACAATATGTAGGGGCTGTGTTTGGGCAGGACGAGGTCGATTAGCAGATCCTCTGGTGGTAACCAGCCAAGTGGCAATTGTGGTGCCAAGAGGAGCTGTGCTTTTGTACCAACAACTTGTGAAGTGGACGGAATCCTACTGATCACATCCCTTGGGTCTGTGACAACGTCCATCTTGCCATTTTATTCCCAAAAACTGCATGCGTTGTGCGGGTCCTTTGACCTTGCTTTGTCTTCTGGTAAAACCAGCTTTCAGAAGAATCTGGATTATTCTTTTCCTTTTCTCAAATACTTCCTTCGCTGTGTTGCCCCACAAAATGATGTCATCAAGGTACTGCAGGTGCTCAGGGGCTTCACTCTGTTCCGGTGTAGTCTGGATCAGTCCATGACAAATGGTAGAGCTGTGCTGCCACCCCCGTGGCAGTCGATTCCAGGTATACTGGACACTCCTCCATGTGAAAGCGAACTGCACTCTGCTGCCAAAGGGATCGAGAAAAATGCATTGACAATATCAGTTGTGGCATACCACTTGGCTGCCTTTGACTCCGGTACATATAAGAGTCCTGTATGTCCTGTATGGCAGCACTCTATGGCAGCGTGTCTTCGTTCAAGCCATGATAGTCCATTGTTAACCTCCACCCTCCATCAGACTTTTGCACTGGCCATATGGGACTACTAAAGGGTGAGTGAGTCTTGCTGATCAGCCCTTTGCTCTCCAGTCGACAAATCAACTCGTGGGTGGGAACCAGGGAGTCTCGGATGATGTGATATTGCTGCCAGTGCACCGTCATAGTAGCCATCGGCATCTGCTGTTCTTTGACGCACAGCAACCCCACAACAGAAGGATCCTCTGAATGGCTGGGCAAGGTAGACAGCTGTTTAGTCTTCTCTGTATCCACAGCAGCTACGTGAAAGGCCCACCGGTACTCTTTTGGGTCCTTGAAGTACCCTCTCCTGAGGTAGTCTATGCCAAGGATGCACAGGGCCTCCGGGCCAGTAACAAAGGGGTATTTTTGCCACTTGTTCCCTGTTAGGCTCACCTCAGCCTCCGACACAGACAACAATTGGGATCCCCTTGTCAGTCCGGAAATCCAGATGTGTTCCATCCCTTTGTACCCCAATGGCATTAGGGTACGCTGTGCACTAGTGTCCACCCAGAGCCTAATACTCCTGTGGGTCTGATATGCCAGGCCATCGAATCCATACAGTCCAGTACGCTCAGCCATCCCTTTCCTCTGCCTGGCTGAAGGCAGAGACCCTCTATTCCTCATTGGAGTATTCACTATCTGACCCCTGTGGTGTCAGACGAGAAAGTCCTTTCACCAAAATCAAAAGGAGAGGTGTTCTCAGTCCTCCTTCTGCATCTGGAGGATTGCTGGTTGCCGGTTGCCTTCTACCGTCTCAACAGCACCTGGAACGAAAGCCTTCTTGGATGACCTCTTCTTAGCAGCTGTCTTGCCCCGCAAGTCACATACGTGGGCTTCTAGCTTTGAGGTGGGCTCGCCATTCCACTTCCTCATGTCCTCCCCCTGGTCACGCAGGATGATCCAGAGGGTGCCACACAGCATGTGCCCGGGGCTCCCTTTCCCTCTGGCCGGGAGAGACCAGCTCTGTGGGGCGTCCCTGACAGCCAAGATGCTGGCCCATAGGGATGAGGAGGGTGAGAGATTCTCTTCAGAATGCTGGAGATGGTGGGACAGTCTCTCCACAGATGGTATACTGAAGTCTGGCTAGTCCATCATTGCCAGGGTGTTGGAGTACACCACTGGTGCATTCCGGACAAACCTCCTCCACATGGCCCGTGTTCACTGGATGTCATCCAGATCTTTGGAGATCCGGTTGCTGTCCAGGTCACTGTAGACAACTTCCACCACCGTTAATTCTCTCAGATACTGGATGCCTTCCTCAGTAATGGTCCACTTCCCTTGGTAATTTCCAGGATCATCCTTGAGGGCATATCTCACCTTCACACTCGACAGGAGCCATCTCCAGAGGCTGAGAATTGTTGCCTCTCTTCCGATTTCTTTGTCAATTCATCAGTCCCTAGCTAGGGATACCAGCTGCTGGGCTTCCTTACCCTCTAATTCACAGTATCACAGTATGCTAGGGATTGGAAGGGACCTCAAAAGATCATCTAGTCCAATCCTCCTGCCAGAGCAGGAACACCTAGATGATGTTACACAGGAACGTGTCCAGGCGGGTTTTGAATGTCTCCAGAGAAGGAGACTCCACAACCTCCCTGGGCAGCCTGTGCCAGGGCTCTGGCACCCTCACTGAAAAGAAGTTTCTTCTCAAATTTAAGTGGAACCTCTTGTGTTCCAGCTTGATTCCATTACCCCTTGTCCTATCATTGTTTGCCACCGAGAAGAGCCTGGCTCCATCCTCCTGACACTCCCCCTTTATATATTTATAAACACTGATAAGGTCACCCCTTAGTCTCCTCTTCTCCAAGCTAAAGAGCCCCAGCTCCCTCAGTCTTTCCTCATAAGGGAGATGCTCCACTCCCTTCATCATCTTTGTGGCTCTGCGCTGGACTCTCTTCAGCAGTTCCCTGTCCTTCTTGAGCTGAGGGACCCAGAACTGAACACAATATTCCAGATGCGGCCTCACCAGAGCAGAGGGGAAGGAGGGTAGGCACCCTTCTGTTAAGTGGTGCACCAATTCAGCAGGATTACATGCCCGCCCAGGTGTAAAATCCCAGGCTTTCAGAGGTGATAATCGCCTTAGGCATCTGCTCAAATCCTCCCACACACCCTGCCACCACTCAAGGATCAACTGCCTCAGGGCACGTCAATGATCGCCAGGGCACATGGACTGACATTGCAAGGGGCGGTTGGACTAGATGACCTTTAAAGGTTCCTTGCAATCCAAACTATTCCATGATTCTATGTTTCTCTGTGGCCTCACCAACAAATTGTTTCCTTTTATGCCAGGATGAAACCAGGTTCCACATACACAACAAAAAGCCGTTGATGTTTGTTAGATAACAGAATCAAACAGCTTACATAAGGGTGTACAAGAACCTCGGGAGCTGTGTGGATCAGAACAGGCAGGACACAAGAACAACCACAGACCACGGCTGAAACGCAAAGAGTAGATTTCTTCTCGCCACCTGGGAATCTGGAGAATCTTTGCAGCAGCCCCCGGGTGAGGCACACAGGCAGCGGTCACACGAGCAGCTCGACAAGCAGCGGCGCAGGCATGAGGAGGTCTCTCCTTGCTGGAAAGCGGGGGGTATTTATCCCACGGCTTTGTTATGTTTGACCTGCTGCTCTGCCCGAGTTCCCAGGACTCACACGACAGCTTGGCAGGGCAGGGATGTGAGAGATGCCCCCCCACATCTATCCCAGGCCTCTGTGACCTGGGTGCAGGCGTGCTGCTTGTCGAGCACACAAGGCACAGCAGCAATCTAGTGTGAGATGTGTGTTTTCCGACACCTCAGGTGCGAGTCACTCGAGCGTACCTACAGCCCTCCTCGCCAATCTTCCGCTGTACCCCTACAGGAGCCCATGCAACAGCACCAGCTGCATCAATCCCAGAGAAGAGGGAGATGTAATCCCTCATTCTCCCCACAAGGTAGCCCACCCAGCACATGAATGACATCAATTACCAGGGCCATATACCAGCCCAAGTACATTGCTTTTATTAAAATGCTCCCAGGCACAGCAAAATAGAGAAATAAGTAGCATAGCAAGAGTCAAAAGCAGCCACTAACAAGCCCTAAACTCTGTTATACAGTAAAGCGAACAAGCTCTGTGACCAGCACAAAAACCTGCCAATTAACAACTACAACAGCTATAGCATGCTCAGATCACAACTGTTATCTCATGCCCCATGTCACGTGCCAAAAAGGGCTGTGGTGAGTTGCTCCTGACCAGCAGCCAAACAACCACCCAGCTTTTGCAATAAAAACCCCACAGCATTTTCTTAAAAATACTACAGGTTAACTTGGCTCCAAATAGCTTTTTCTGAGGTCAGCTCAAGGAGCCACTTACTTTTTCCACTAGCATTTTGAATGTTGACTGAGTGTGTTCCATAAAGACATGGAGGATCAGAATTGGGTTTGTGTTAGTATTTTAGGCACATTCTGTTTGTCAATACTCTTGACTTAGATGACGGTTAGATCACATTTTATGACAAATTACTGCAGAACACCACAAAATTCCAAAAGGTTCACATACTTTTTCTTGCAACTGTACATCATATTCAGTATAAAGCTGGGGGATCACAAGGGTCAAGCCTGCTTCTCAGTGGCTGCATCTGTGGAGGACTCTGTCCGTTCTTCTGCCTTTGATCCTGATCTGTTAGTTCCCAAATCCAGCTCCTGAATCCAGTTGCTGAGTCCAGTCTGGGACTTCCCTGGTGCCTGCCTGCTCTGCAGCATCAGTGGTGATTGCCACTGAGAGGGGGGATGGGATCGATATGGGTTTTGTATATACCTATGTATATTTCATTATTTCGCCTATTTTTTTTATTAGCACTATTATTGTTTCATTAAAGCTGTTTTAGTTCTCTTTTCCAATCCATAAGTCTCTCTGCCTTATTCCTTTTTCCCTTCCCCTTTGGGGAGGGAGAGGGGTGATTAAGAGCGTATCTGTCATTCGCCTAGTGGCCAGCCCAGCCCTAACCCTTGACACTAAGCGTTTAGAATTTACTTTAAATTTTTCATCTTAGAGTCCTTTTCCATATGCCTTATCTTCCTCACTTGGTATGGCTCCATAGCAGTTCTACTGCAATAATGTTTTCTTATACTTGGTGCGCAGCGTACGAAGGTGTTACTTAAGTGGGGGTTTTCTGATACTATTCTAATCCAGTCAATACACTATAGTTTTTAAAAGAATGCCTGGGTAACTGGAGCGATGTGTACTAAGAGCAGAGGAATAAAATACTTGGAGCACAACATTTGAATGACTGAACATTGCTCTAACTTATCCAAGCTCAAACCAGTTGAAATCAGCAGCGTGGAATTTTTTCACTGACAGTAGTGTAGTCAGTTTTCCTTTCTGTTCTTTACCAGGATTATAGAAAACAAATATTCATTATCAAATTTTCCTTTTAGATAAACGAATTGGTGGATGCCCGTGATGTCAGCATTGGAGCCTGGTTTGAAGCTCATATAGAAAATGTTACTCAAGCAACAAAAGGACATAAGAACAGTAAAGCTCAAGTAAAGAGTGGCAATTCTTACAAAAGGACTAATGGAAGCTTAAGTCAAGATCTTTCTAGAGAGAATGCAAATTATTTGGACAGCGCGCCATCCACATCTTACTCAGACTGCATGGACACTGATGAAGAAGCTATTTATCATATCAAGTATGATGAGTAAGTGCTTCTGATATTATTTTGAGGACATCATGTTATGATTTGGTGTGTATAAACAAAGCAGAGAGCAAGTTCAATTTTGCAACCAAGGAAAGAAATATTAAAAAGCCATAATGTCTTTCAGTCAGATATAATGAATATCCTGAGAGAGGTGAGGTGGGTTTTATTTCTTTCTTTTATTCACAAACTCCTGTGTGAAGTATTAACTTTGTCTGGACTTTATGAAACTCGGACTCCCTGTCTCTAAGGAAAGGAAACTATGCATTGGATTTTTCTGTACTTGTTTTTCTATGTAAAACATAAGTTAATGTTTTCTTTAAAAACTACTCTGCTCATATTCAGTTCCTTCTGTTGAAGCCTAAACAAGTGTTTCATGGGGGAAAATTCTGATACTTGAATTGGTTAAATTTTGTTTTAAAAGTAATATATTTATGCATGAGATGACAGGTCTGCATTTCACGTAGAGGCTTCTTGTAGAGAATCGGATGACTGGGAACATAAAATCAGTTCTGAGCTGGAGTGAGGGCACAAAGGAATTTTATTTATTTATTTTTTTAATCTGTGGTACAAGCAAATTTCAGAACCTAAAACAGATGTGCTAGAGTAGAGGCTTTGTGCCGTAAACTCAGTGGGAATTGCAGGGATTTCTCGTCACCAGCTTTTGCACTGATGCATTCACATAAATTGGATCCTGTTTTTTTAACGATGCCTTAATTTGCTGAAGCAGCAAACTAAGCTTCTAAACCAATGGCATCAAGGAGAACTTTTTATTACAGAGAACAGGAAAAATATTGCACTTCAGCATCTGAGAATAAAGGTAAAGGAACACATTTACTTTATACAGAAGCATATTCAGTATCAGTCTTGTTGAGGATAAAGTCGAGTCAAGCTTTCAAGATATTTTTTAAGTATCTATTTCAAGTTGTGTTGGTTTTAATAATTACAGTTTAAACCAGCTTTGCTAGGGAGAAAACAAGAATGTCGAAGACCTAAGCTGAACATCCCTCAGCTGCTCTTGGCAATACTAGATGCAGCTTTTCTTTACATACCTACCTTGGAGGATAATATAGCTTTTGTCTGAATGCGGAGTTCAAATGCAGTTTTATATCTGCAACCATCATTTTTTTTTATCTGCAGATATGCTTGTCCACACACCGAAAAATAAATCAATCAATAGCTACAGCATTGAAAGCAAAAATTTACTTAAAAAAAATATTGAAATGCTTAAATTCAGAACTCTCACAACTTTAGTCACCCAGTATCATTACAGTTGGACTACATGATCGTTGTAGGTCCCTTTCAACTGTGCTATTCTAAAAGGAAAAAAAAAATGGTCTCTAAATTGATAGATATGCATCACAGTATGTTTTCAAAGACCTAGTTCTAAGATTGGTTAACTGTGTAACATCACAGAAGTATTTAATTGAGCAAAGGGCAAAAATTTGAGAGAGTGTGTCTGTAACTGTTTGTCCCGGGTTTAGCTAAAAACCCAACTCTGTTTAGTGATTTTTACTTTCCAGTTTAGTGTCTTCTAAGAGGCTGCACGTTCTGAAGTCAGCAGCACGTTTTTGCAGACAGGGTGTGCTACTGGCAGTGATAACACCTGATGTTTGCAGTCACTGCCTGGGACTGGGATGCAGAAAGGCTCTGGCTGATACTTATTCCTACAGTGCCCAAGGCCACTGCTGGCTCTGGTGTGCCACGCTGGGGGTGCTGGGTAGTAAGAGGGGGGCACAAGGAAGTAAAAGGTTGCACCTCCGGGGGGTAACAGACAGGACAGGTGACCAACGAGAGTATTCCATCCCATATACGTCATATCTAGTATAAATTGAGTGATCACAAGTGTTTCGTCCCCTTTTCGGCCTTTTCGCCCTCCTTTCCTGCAATGGCCGGTGTCCAGAGAGGACTCCATCTGACCTCCTGCTTTTGATCCGGATCCTGAGTTCCCGAATCCAGTTCCCTGTATCCAGCTCCTGCCACCACTGAGCCTGGGGCTTCCCCAGTGCCTCCTGCTCTGCAGCACCAGTGGGGATTGCTATCGGGGGAGGGAGTTGGGTTTGATATCGGGCTACTATCTATAGTTGTATATAGTTCTCTACTTTTATCTTCTCACCATTATTTCCATTACTGTTTCATTAAAGCTGTTCTAGTTTTTCTTCTCTAACCCGTAAGTCTCTCTGCCTCATTCCCTTTTCTCTTCCCGTTTGGGGGGGGGAAGAGGGGGTTAGAGAGCGTCTGTCCGCGTTAGTGGCCGGCCCAGCCCTAACCCGTGACACTGTTGGAGTTAAATTACGTTCCTCTTTTGTAGACAGTGTCATTTTATGCGAGTTGAGAGATTCAAGGGAGAAGCCACTTGTGAAGTAGAAAGTATAGTCAAACTGATCTGACTTGCACAGGTGTACCTATGCTTACAAAACATCTATTTTACTTTGTGTGTACCTTAAGGTCTAGCATTTCCAGTAGATGTAGACAGTCATCCTAGTCTTCCTATAACACAATCTGTCACAGGTTTGTGTTCTTAGCCAGTGACCATCTTAAAACAATTATGTCTTACCTAATTTCGCTTACATCATGGTCATTTACTTGGTTGGCCTGAAATGGTAAAAGTGTGAGCTTACAAGGAGAAAAGTTATTGTAAAACTTTCTAGCAAGCAAGATCTATGCATTTATCAGCTAATAGACACTTTGGTAAAAGTTAACGGCCTGCACATGACAAAACACAAGGCATCATTTGTGACACTTTGTATTTACCTTTCAACATCCCACTTTGTTCTTTGAGTGGTAGTTAACATGCACATTCACATAGTGGGTGGTTGTGCATGCACTCATAACACTGGCTTCAGATATTAGTCTTTTTGCTTTTTTTGGTACCTGTAGAGCACACATATCAACCACAAGGGAGGAAGAATACATGGATAAACAGGGTAGTATATACTGTGCGTCCTTCAGTTCTCAGTTCCAGATGCTCTTATCCTATCTGCCATCTCTTTGTGCTTGCTCTTTGAGGTTCATATTCTACTATTAGCTCCTATTTCTTCTGTGCATAGTTGCTGTTCCTGGATGCTTAGGTTTGGGCTAGGCTGTGTGACACCAATCCACCCTGACAGCCTTTTCTTACTGATTTCTTCAGTGAAGTAGCTCATTTCCCCTTCTGTCTATCTCCTACAGCAGGTGATTTCACCCTGGCTGAAGGGCTTTAAGCTCTTTGCCCACAACAGGAGCATTCCTGCCAGAGACGGAAGCAGTTGCTTTTTCTGCTTTGGGAAACTGCATGTGTGGGGATATAACGGAAGACTGGCGAGGATGACTGTAGGTACGCTCAAGAGACTTGCACCTGAAGATAGATATGTTGATTATGGGGCCATTGGTTTATATAAAGATACAAACACATTGTGGTTTCTGATATGGTCTGGTGGGATTCATAGAATGCATTGGGTTAGAAGGGACCTTTAAAGGTCATCTAGTCCAATCCCCCTGCAGTGAGCAGGGACAGCTTTAACTAGATCAGGTTGCTCAGAGCCCCATCAAGCCTGACCTTGAATGCCTCCAGGGGTGGGGCCTCCACCACCTCTCTGGGCAGCCTGTGCCAGTGTTTCACCGTCCTCAGAGTAAAGAACTTCTTCCTGATGTCTAATCTAAATCTACCCTGCTCTAGTTTAACATCATTGCCCCTCGCCCTGTCGCTACACACCCTTGTGAACAGTCCCTCCCCAGCTTTCCTGTAGCCCCTTCAGGTACTGGGAGGCCGTTATAAGGTCTCCCCAGAGCTTTCTCTTCTCCGGGTTGAACAACCCAAACTCTCTCAGCCTGTCCTTGTAGGAGAGTGCTCCAGCCCTTTGATCATTTCTGTGGCCCTCCTCTGGACCCGCTCCAACATCTCCACGTCCTTCTTGTGTTGGGGGCTCCAGAGCTGAACGCAGCACTCCAGGTGGGGTCTCACCAGAACAGAGCAGAGCAGAGGGGCAGAATCACCTCTCTCCATCTGCTGGCCATAGAATCATAGAATAGTTTCAGCTGGAAGAGACCTTGAAGATCATCGAGTCCAGCCTTGGTCCCAGCACTATCAACCTACTAAACTATGTCCCCCAATGCAACATCCACCCGTCTCTTAAACCCCTCCAGGGATGTGACTCAAGCCCCTCCCTGGGCAGCCTGTTCCAATGGCTGACAACCCTCTCAGTAAAGAAATTCTTCCCAAGATCCAACCTGAACCTCCCCTGGCGCAATTTAAATCCATTTCCCCTCGTCCTGTCACTCTCCACTAGGGAGAACAGACCAACCTCTGCCTCGCTACAACCTCCCTTCAGGTAGTTGCAGAGAGCAATGAGGTCTCCCCTCAGTCTCCTCTTCTCTAGGCTAAACAGCCCCAGATCCCTCAGCCTTTCCTCACAAGACTTGTGTTCGAAGCCCTTTACCAGCTTGGCAGCCGCCTCTGTACCCTCTCCAGCACCTCAATGTCTCTCTTGGAGTGAGAGGCCCCAAACTGGACACAGTACTCGAGGTGGGGCCTCACCAAAGCTGAGTAGAGGGGCATGATCACCTCCCTGCTCCTGCTCACTACACTATTTCTGATCCAGGCCAGGATGTCGTTGGCCTTCTTGTCCCCCTGGGCACACTGCTGGCTCCTGTTCAGCCGGCTGTCCATCAACACCCCCAGGTCCCTCTGCCTGGCAGCTCTCCAGCCACTCCTCCCCAAGCCTGTAGCGCTGCTGGGGGTTGGTGTGGCTGAAGTGCAGGACCCGGCATTTGGCCTTATTGAAACTCACGTGATTGGCCTTGGCCCAATGATCCAGCCTGTTCAGATCCCTCTGGAGAACCTCTCTGCCCTCCAGCAGATCGACGCTTCCACCCAGCTTGGTGTCGTCTGCAAACTTACTGAGGGTGCACTCCATCCCCTCGTCCAAATCATTGATGAAGATGTTAAACAGGAGTGGCCCCAGCACTGAGCCCTGGGGGACACCACTCGTGACCGGCCGCCAACTGGATTGAACTCCGTTGACCAAAACTCTCTGGGCTCGGCCATCCAACCGGTTTTTCACCCAGCAAAGCGTGTGCCCGTCCAAGCCGGGACCAGTCAGTTTCTCTAGGAGAATGCTGTGGGCAACAGTGTCAAATGCCTTACTAAAGTCAAGACAAATGACATCCACAGCCTTTCTTTCATCCAGCAAGCGGGTCACCCTGCCATAGAAGGAGATCAGGTTTGTTAAACAGGACCTGCCCTTCACAAACCCATGCTGACTGGGTCTGATCACCTGGCTGTCCTGCATGTGCTGCATAATGGAACTCAGGATGATCTGCTCCATCAGTTCCCCTGGCACTGAAGTCAAACTGACAGGCCTGTAATTTCCTGGATCGTCCTTCCGTCCCTCCTTCTAGATGGGTGTTATATTGGCTGACTTCCAATCAGCTGGGACCTCCCCAGTCAGCCAGGACTGCTGGTAAATGAGGGACAGTGGCTTGGTGACCACCCCTGCCAGCTCTCTCAGCACTCTAGGATGAATCCCATCTGGCCCCATAGATTTGTGGACATCGACGTGGAGCAGCAGGTCCCGGACCATCTCCTCCTGGATTGTGGGGGGGACGTTTTGCTCCTGGCCCCCGTCTCTTGGCTTGGGGGGCTGGCTTCCCTCAGTACAGGTGTTTCTATGACTAAAGACTGAGGCAAAGAAGGCATTAAGTACCTCAGCCTTATCCTCATCTTTTGTTGCTGTATTTCCTCCTGGGTCTAGCAGGGGATGGAGGCTCTCTCTGTTCTTTCTTTTGTTATTAATGTGTTTATAAAAGCTTTTCTTACAATCTTTAATGTTGGGTTTTGCTATTTGAATACGCTGGTGAAGAACTGAAGGGGTCAGCTGTGCAGAACACAGGGCTTGGCTGGTGGGACAGGAAATGCATGTTTGTCAGGCAATTACCAATTAACAGAGTCAGAACGGTGCACAAACAGCTGTAGCCAATCACAATGTGATGCGTGCTAAGGAGAACAGTATAAACGTGTGCTGCTTTTGCAATAAGGTGGTGACCTTTAGAGCATCATATTGGTGTGGAGTTGTCCGTCCTCGCATGGAACCCCACACTTTAACTTTCAAAGCCAGATTAATTTCCAACTGGGCCCTGGACCTTCTAATAAGCTCCCTACATAACCTAACGATATCCTTATATTCACTGTGAGTGGCCTGCCCTCCTTTCCAGAGGCCATAAACTCTCTTTTTTCCCTGATCTTCAGCAATATGTCCCTATTCAGCCAGGCTGGTCTTCTATGCCGCCGGCTTGTCTTAAGGTACGTAGGGATGGCCTGCTCCTGTGCCTTCAAGATTTCCTCCCTAAGTAGTGTCCAGCCTTCCTGGACTCCTATACCCTTCAAAACTGATTCCCAAGGGATTTTATTGAGTAACCTCCCAAACAGATCAAAGTCTGCCCTTCAGAAGTCCCAAGTGGCAGTTTTGCTCTCACTCTTCCTAGCGTTTCCAATAATAGAGAATTTGATAATTTCATGGTCGCTGCTGCCTAGTCGACCTCCAACTGCCACATCTTCCACAAGACCTTCTCTGTTCACAAACAGGAGGTCCAGCAGGGCACTCGGTTCACTTACCAGCTCCGTGAGGAAGTTACCCTCCACACGTTCCAGGAACCTCCCGGATTGTTCCCTCTCTGCTGTGTTGTATTCCCAGCAGATACCTGGGAGGTTAAAGTCCCCCACAAGAACAACAGCCAGTGACCGCGAGATCTCTCCCAATTGCTTATAGAAAGTTTTATCTACCTTCCTGCTCTGGTTGGGAGGTCTATAGCAGACCCCCACAGCAATATCATCTTTATTGACCCTTCACCTAATCCAAATACTTTCAATCTCATTATCACTGTGCTCAAATTCAGAGCTTTCATAACATTCTTTAACATGCTTCTTTTGATGTAGGCCCGGGCGCGATTGCCCTTCTGGTCTGCCAGCGCACATGTCCAGCTTTTCATCTACCAGTATCCCCAAGTCTTTTTCCACAGGGCTGCTCTTTATCTATGTCTATCTAAAGCCAAGGTAAACTAGAACTGCGTAGTTTTGAAGATTCAAATTTTCATCTTTGTTGCTTTTTCACTGTTATCTTAATTGGCTCCTTTGACTTTTCTGAGAAGAAATTTCATCTGTGCCTATGTGGAAACTTGAACTTGAAAACTTGAACTTTATAAAAAGAAATCATCAAATGCTCATGGATTTTTTTTTTCCTTTGGGTTCCTGGATGTTTTTTCTTCTATCAGATTAGTCAAGTCTCTAGTCTGCATTTAGACTAATAAAAAAACTAGAAAAAAACTTACTAGATCACATTTTTAAACAGTTAAACTTTAATACTCCCAAAAGTTATTTTGAAAGTTGTGCTTCTGAAAAACGTTGTCTTTAACTTATTTAACTGCTTTGGGAGTACTAATTGTCACTTCTGTTTGGTTTTGCCTTTCAAGGTATCCAGAGAATGGCATAGTAGAAATGGACACCAAAAATCTTCGACCGCGAGCAAGAACCATTCTCAAGTGGAATGAAATAAAAGTGGGTGATGTGGTGATGGTTAACTACAATGTTGAGGCTCCAGAAGAAAGAGGATTCTGGTTTGATGCAGAAATTACCTCTCTGAGAGAAATTTCAAGGACTAACAAAGAGGTTCATGCTAAAATTTTTCTGGGGTAAGATTTCTTTGGCTAATATGGAAAGTCTATTTACATTCTTAAACAACCAAACAAAACTTAAAGCTTTTAGGGTTTGTTTGTTACTCGTTATTAGATTAACATTAATATATTGTATTTCTGCAGATGAGCCATTTCTGGGGTTTGTGTGTGAAGGAAATTCCTTTAGAACTTTTGATATATGCCTTAATTCCCTTAGCAGAGTCTGCTATTTCTCAGTAGACCATGATGAGCACTCTGAGATGATATTCGCCTGGTCAGACTGTCCTATTTTATTGTTGAGTCATGGAAGCACTATCTGGACTTGTTAACTAATCATCGCATCTCACGTCTGCTTCCTTCTCTATGCCGGTTCCATCCTTGCTGTGCATGGGACCCAGAAATACAATATAAGGCAATAATAGTCCTCCATTTCCACCTTTGCTTACGCAACTCAATGGGGGAAAGGATGGTCACCTTGTCATGGCTGCATAACCGATGTCCATGCCTCCCACCTCCCCAAGGGTGTCAAGTGTGGAGCGGAGTTTGATCCTGGAGTGATGAAGGGTTAGAATCAAGGCAATCGATAAGGTGGTGTGTCAAGAAACCATCAAAAGCCATATATAATATGAACAAGCCAGAAACTGCTCAAAATAGGTATAAAAACTAGGGGAATTAAACAAGACAACCCCATAGCTGTGGCAGACCATCGTAGAAGGGATTGCCACCAACTATGTTTGTTTTCTTAACACATTCCAGGATTTGTTTGATCTCTATGGTATCATGGTGGACAGCTATTAAAGTTTGTCGTGCCTGCTCCTTTGGCTTTTTCAATAGTCAATGTAAGTCTTCAAGTGACAAAACCCATTCAATAAGAGTTAAATTCATACTGATAGGGGTAGGGGTGATGTGGTGGTAGAGGGTATAATTAGCTGACAGTACTTGATAAGTGATGATTAGGCTGATATAGCTAAAATTACATCCAGATAGGGTTTTAAAATAACAAGTACATAGATTAACTAACATAAAGTACAGTTATATGTAGTCAATATATACAGAAGGGCATGAAGATGATTCTATGAAGATCATAAAGATATACAGCTGTTCCAGACATAGATGAGTATTGTCTCAGTTCACTGGGGTCTACTGAGAAATGACAGACTCTGCTAGATGAATTAAGGCACATATCAAAGGTTCTAAAGCAATTTCCTTCACACGTAAACTCAAGCTTCAACATTTACTGATTTCCATCCTTTCATTCCTTGTCAGGCCTATTGTTGATGATCCATGGGATAGATCACAGATCTGGCAATATTAAAATAGTGAATTCCATGAGACAGATTTTCCCATTTGTCCTGAAAATTTAGTCAACCAAGAGTCATGGGGAATTGGGATATCTTCTTCAGAGTAGCAGGATGTCAAAAGAGGCAATCTACAAGAAAGGAATAAAATGCATCCTGTTTAGGCTACAAGCCAAGTGGCAGGTAGTTACTCTTTTCATAATTCTTTCATACAAAATTGCTCCTAGTACCCCTGTAATTAGAGCTGTGGTGATGGTGTTGGTAGGGAGAATGCACGCTCTCACTGTAGTCCCTACAAGAGCTTGTGAAGGTGGCAAAAAGAGGGGTTTCTGTAATAGGTAATAGGTGAGTCTTCGGAATCATTGGTAGCTACAGAACAGGGAAAGGAAAGAGGGGTGAGAACAAAATGATTGAGACCTCAAGGTTAGACTCTGTCAATGACAGCGGAGATACCAAAAACTCAGCACTGGATGGTAATGGATTATGCACATCCTTCAGAAAAGAACATTGCAAAGGACTTCATGATGAATAGGATCTAAAACCTTAAGTGTAAGTGGTCCGTCCCCAAGGAGTTCATAAATATCAGAAAGAGCAAGGAAGGTGGTGAGTAAAGAATAGGATAGGATAGAATAGAAATATTTCAGTTCGAAGGGACCTACAACGATAATCTAGTCCAACCGCTTGACCAATTCAGGGCTGATCAAAAGATAAAGCATATTATTAAGGGTATTGTCCAAATGCCTCTTAAACACTGACAGGCTTGGGGCATCAACCACCTCTCTAGGAAGCCTGTTCCGGTTTTTGACCACCCTGTCAATAAAGAAATGGTTCCTACTGTCCAGTCTAAACCTCTCTTGATGCAGCTCCCACACATCCTATCACTGGATACCAGGGAGAAGAGATCAGCACCTCCCTCCCCATTTCCCCTCCTCAGAAAGCTGTAGAGAATGAGATCACCCCTCTGCCTCTTTTTCTCCAAACTAGACAAACCCAGAGTCTTTAGCTGCTTCTTCTGGACATGCCTTCCAGCCCTTTCACCAGGTTTGTTGCTCTCCTCTGGACACATTTGAGTACCTTCACATACTCCTTAAATTGTGGGACCCAGAACTGAACACAGTATTCAAAGTGAGGTCGGACCATCACTAAATACAGCAGATTAATTATCTCTCTTGACCGGCTGGTTATGCTGTGTTTGATGCACCCCAGGATGTGGTTTGCCCTCTTGGCTGCCAGGGGACACTGCTGACTCATACTGAACCTGCTGTCGACCAGCATCACACAGAATCACAGAATGTCAGGAGTGGGAAGGGACCTCAAAGATCATCTAGTCCGGCCGCCCTGCCAGAGCAGGACCACCTACAGTAGGTCGCACAGGAACGCGTCCAGGCGGGTTTTGAATGTCTCCAGAGAAGGAGACTCCACAACCTCCCTGGGCAGCCTGTGCCAGGGCTCTGGCACCCTCACTGTGAAAAAGTTTTTCCCAATGTTTTTGTGGAACCTCCTGTGCTCCAGCTTGTACCCATTGCCCCTTGTCCTGTCATTGGATGTCACTGAGAAGAGCCTGGCACCGTCCTCCTGACACTCCCCCTTGACATATTTATAAACATTAATGAGGTCACCCCTCAGCCTCCTCTTCTCCAAGCTGAAGAGACCCAGCTCCTTCAGCCTTTCCTCATCAGGGAGATGTTCCACTCCCTTCATCATCTCTGTGGCTCTGCGCTGGACTCTCTCCAGCAGTTCCCTGTCCCTCTTGAGCTGAGGGGCCCAGAACTGGACCCAATATTCCAGATGTGGCCTCACCAGGGCAGAGTAGAGGGGCAGGAGGACCTCTCTTGACCTACTAGCTACTCCCCTTCTAACACACCCCAGGATGCCATTGGCCTTCTTGGCCACGAGGGCACACTGCTGGCTCATGGCCATCCTGCTGTCCACTAGAACCCCCAGGTCCCTTTCCCCTGCACTGCTCTCCAGCAGGGCAGTCCCCAACCTGTACTGGTACTTGGGGTTGTTCTTTCCTAGGTGCAAGACTCTACACTTGCCCTTGCTGCATTTCATAAAATTTCTCCCCGCACAACTCTCCAGCCTGTCCAGGTCTCTCTGAATGGCAGCACAGCCTTCTGGTGTGTCAGCCACTCCTCCCAGTTTCGGTGTCATCAGCAAACTTGCTGACAGTGCTCTCTAATCCCTCGTCCAGATCATTGATGAATATATTGAACAGCACCGGCCCCAGCACTGACCCCTGAGGGACCCCACTAGACACAGGCATCCAGCCAGACTCTGCCCCATTGACCACAACTCTCTGACTTCTTCCCTTCAACCAGTTAGCCACCCACCTCACTACTCGGTCACCCAGACCACACTTCCTCAGTTTAGCTACGAGGATGCTGTGGGAGACAGTCTTCCCCAAACCTGCAATGTGAGTCCTTCCCACAACGTGTGCCACTCTAAGTCACGGCATTCTTTGGATGCATCCTCTGCTCTGGCATGGGGTTCTCCAGGGACTGCATCCTGGACTTTTCATCTCCATTGATCTCCTCAGTCTGCAGGGGCTCAGCCTGCCATCTCATCATGGGCCTTAGGGAGATCTCTGCTCTAGTGCCCTTCTGCCTCCCTTTCTTCCTCACAGACCCTGGTGACTGCATGGTTGCTCTTTTCACCTCCCCCTCCTCTCCAAAACAAAACAATTCCCCAGCACAAAAGACAGGACAAAGAGACTGGCCCAGCAGGTTTCCCCTCTTAAATCACAGAGGTGCTGATTGGCCTGGCCTTGGCCAGAGGTGGGTCCGACTTTTACCTGGGCTGGGCTCTGGAAGTTTCAAAAGGAGCCATCCCCCACAGCCTCTCCCACTACCAAAACACCCCGCCAGACACAAACCCATGACACCTGCACACAAGGAGCTTTGCTGGTAACTGTAGTTGCACCTTCAGGGAGATGGGAAGAGAATGGGCAAAGCAGAAACTACCTCTTATAATACCTGGGTTCTGCACCTGTAAAGCAAGCATCTAGTAACAAGAAATGGTCTCTGAGTGGATCAGGATCCTTTTTGACTAGTGGGTGCCACTGGGCCTTAGTGAGATATGCATAGGTCTTCCATTACTAGAGGGGCTACATCTAAAGTGCAATTGATAACCAACCTATCTATGTGGAGTAGGAAAAAGAGAAAGCCTTGATGCTGTATAAGCACTGCTCAGCAGTAGCCAAAACACTAGTGTGTTATAAATGCTGTTTTAGTCACAGATGCAAAGCACAGTACCATGCAGGCTACTATGAAGAAAATTGCCTCCATCCCAGTCGGACCCAGGACATCTGTTTAATTTTAGGAAATTGGGTATAATTCTTTGGAAATTCAGTAGTTTTTATGCAGAAACCCACGTGAAAACTTTAAATAGGCTGTGACATTGCTTACTTTCTGTAGAGGAATTTCTTGTGAGGAAGAGGCGCGGTGTTACTTTAAAGATGTGGACAACCCAGCTTAGGCCTAAACAAAGGCTCTGTCCTTGAAGCTGCCTTGGGACACGGGGAGGAGGAGGTTTTATCTGTTTTGTGAGAGCTTTGCGAGATGCTTGGCTGGAGGTGCTGGCCCCGGGGGGAGAAGGGGGGGCGAGAGCCGCTTGCATAGTGGAATGGCACTGCCCAATAAAACGCTGGCGCGTGTAAACCTGTAACTGGCCAACTCTGTTAAGGGGCAGGCGCGGGGACACTGCTGAACTGTACATATTGAGCTGTCCGGAGCAATAAAGAGAGAACTCCTTGTAGCCATATCGGTGGGATTTGTCATTGTCTTGGCCGGCTCTCCGACGGGACCCTCTTCATCTGGCAGCCGAACAGGGACCCTCTATGGATGCTTAAATGTGGATTGCTTGAATACGGAAAGACTCCGAACCATCGGACGTGAGCTGATTTGGGAGCCGGAGAGCTGGAGGCAGGAGAGTTCCGAGTGTGACCAAAAGGGCACCGGAGACCAGAGCTTGAGCGGCCGATCAAGCCCCTGCCAAGGTAAGACCGCGATGGAAACGGACGCGGCAACTCGCCTCCTTAGTATACTCTCTAAGAGAGGAGGAAAAGTAAAGGAGCGAGACGTATCAGCCCCATGGGCTCGGAAACGGGAGAAAATGAACGACCCGCCATTAATCTTTAGTTCCACAGAATGGCGTGAAGTAGGAGACTTTTTGTGGGACTGTACTCTAGAGGGAGGAAAAGAAGGAAAGGAAGCGAAAGAACTAGGAACAGTTTGGAAAACCGTAATACGCACTCTAGAAATCATGCAGGCAGAAAAGAAAGTTGCTGCGGCAGCGATCGAAGCCTTGGGGGGAGGGCAGGAAAGGAAAAAGGCAAAGGAAGAAACTCCCTGCTCGTCCCGACTGGGTGGAAGAAAAAAAAAAAGAAAAAAAGGAGAAACTGCACTGCGTTGCAGAATTAAGACTTTCGTCCTTGAGCTGAGCTCTTTTCTAAAGAAGTGCATAACTCTTGCTTGCTATTTATGAAAAGAGACCCTGACCAGCCGAGTACAGCTCATGTTGAGAGCTTGTTCGTGAGAATGAACAGATAAGAGACTTCTTGTACACCAGATGTGCATGGGAGTGAACGGGAGAGTGTGATCAAAACAGACCTGGGAAATTCTGCTCTCCCTGTGTGATAACAGAGTGATTGAAGTAATACTTGAGCTAATAAGAAAAAAAAAAAAAGAAAGAAAAAAAAAGAAAAAAAAAGGGGGGGAAGAAAAGAAGGAAGATCAGGATGAACCCCTGAAAGAGATCCTGAACAAACTCGCTGAATTATCAGCTAGACAGCAAGAAGTAGAAGAAACCCTTAAACCAGTTCAGCTCCCCCACTACCATCAGCTCCCTCACTCAAGCCTGATTTTCAAGCTCGAACCATAAAGGATCCTTTGCAACAGCGATGGAGCGGTGTCATCAGGGATGCTATAATAGAGGGAGATTGGGAAGCAGCCAGTTCGATTGCGTGTCCATTGCGTGTCCATTATTAATAATAACGGACAAGGGACCTGGGAACCGCATGATCCTGCATGATGTGGCTGTGCAGCATCCTGTCACTTCAACAGCGTAGCAGCAACACGACCGTGCACTGGGCCTGCCTGTTGAACCCCTCTGTTTCGCCCAGTGACGTGATGGGACCCTGAGGTACCGATTACCAACGACGACATGGATTGGACTGGCAGAAGATGCTTACGGCTGATGGCAGAGCAATTATGGGAAAATGTGACTGTTCTCAATGTTACCTGTTGTATTAATATGTATCCTCTTTGTGTGACTAACGATGAAGCTTATATTGGTTGTGTAATCAAAGCCACATAGTAGGTGTTAAGGTTTATGTACTAACCAGCAGAGTGATCTTTCTTTAGCTAAAAGCAAGGCAGGGAAACCAGCTGCCTTTTGCTTTGTTAGAAGTGTGTGATTAAGGACCAAAGTATGATTTAGGGTGATGGGTGTGAGAACTTTGACAGGATGAATTAAGAGTTTAGTTAAGGCATTTTTGGTTATTGCAGTTTTAATTGTTATAGGCTTACTTATGTCTAGTTGTTTGATGAGTGTAATCAAGAAAATGATAAGCAAGCTACTGGACGAAGCCTGGGTTGTCCAAAAAGAAAAAGGGGGATATGTAGAGGAATTTCTTGTGGAGCAGAGGCGCAGTGTTACTTTAAAGATGTGGACAACCCAGCTTAGGCCTAAACAAAGGCTCTGTCCTTGAAGCTGTCTTGGGACACGGGGAGGAGGAGGTTATATCTGTTTTGTGAGATCTTTGCGAGATGCTTGGCTGGAGGTGCTGGCCCCGGGGGGAGAAGGGGGGGCGAGAGCCTCTTGCATAGTGGAATGGCACTGCCCAATAAAACGCTGGCGCGAGTAAACCGGTAACTGGCCAACTCTGTTAAGGGGAAGGCGCGGGGACACTGCTGAACTGTATAGATTGGGCTGTCCGTAGCAATAAAGAGAGGACGATCTGTAGCCATATTGGTGTGATGGTCGTTAACTTGGCCGGCTCTCCGAAGGGACCTTTCTAGAACTTTCTCCATCTTAAAGAATGCAGTCTTTACAGGCTCTTGAAGAATTCACTGCTAGCCTTCTCCTCTTTTGCTAGCTTGCTTTGTCCCTTTTACATAGAGTCCTTTTCTTACCATATCATATTCACAAAGGAACTTGTGGTGGTTTGACCACGACTGGAGGCCAGGAGCCCACCAAAGCTACTCTATCACTCCCCCTTCTTAGGCAGACAGGGGAAAGGGAAAATTTAATGAAAGGCTCATGGGTCAAGATAAGGACATGTTAATAAAGTAAAAGCCAAGGTCACATGCAGAAGCAAAGGCAAACAAAAAGATTGTTCTCTACTTCCCATCAGCATGTGATGTCCAGCTGCTTCCTGGGAAGCAGAGCTTCAGCAAGTTGCTCTAGATGACAAACACAAATAATGAATGCCACAATTTCTTCCTCCTTTCTTTTAGCTTTTATATCTGAACTGGCATCATAGGGCATGGAATACCCCTTTGGTCAGTCTGGGTCAGCTGGCCCAACTGTGTCCCCTCCCAAGATGTTGCCCACCCTCAGCCTACTGTCGGGGAAACGTTGGAAAACCCCAGCCTCGGTGCTGTGTGAGCCCTGCTCAGCAGTAGCCAAAACCCTGGGGTGCTCTCAGCACCCTTCCAGCTACCACTCCAAAAACACAGCACCGAGAGAGCTGCTGTGGGAAGATTAACTCCACCTCAGTCAGACACTATACAGAAGGCAGTTGGATTCAGTCTGTTGTCTCCAACTCTGTAGTAGGATGGATATGTGAGGATGCATGTGTCATCAAGAGTGAAATTGATGTTGCACTGTAATTTGAAGTGAATATTTTTCTTAGCTGAGAAAAAGTTTGCTTTAGTGGTGGCACCTCCTAAATTTCACCACAACAAAGAATCTAAAAATTCTAAAAATATTTTCCTTACATTTATTTTAATCATTCAGATTTTAGACTGCTTTTTATTGAAAGAACAGAAGACTGCTGAATTTTTATGAATATTTCCAATGTAGGATATGATTGATTGGGAGAGAACGGCAGAATATTTTTATGATGAGCTGCAATTTAATATTTTGCTTATGTACCGGAAAAAGTTGCATTTTTTAAACGATGTTGAGTTGATAGCTGAAGAGGGTCCCTTTGGAGAGCCGGTCAAGACAACGACAAATCCCACCGATACGGCTACAAGTCGTTCTCCCTTTATTGCTCCGGACAGCGCAATATATACAGTTAAGGGGCAGGCGCGTGGACACTGCTTAACAGAGTTGGTCAGTTACAGGTTTACATGCGCCAGCGTTTTATTGGGCAGTGCCATTCCACTATGCAGGCGGCTCTGGCCCCCCCTCTCTCCCCCCTGGCAAGGCTCTTCACAAAACAGATACACCTCCTCCTCCTCCTCCTGCCCCAAGGCAGCTCCAAGGACAGAGCCTATATTTAGGCCTAGGCTGGGTTGTCCAAACCTTTAAAGGGATACTGCGCCTCTGCTCCACAAGAAATTCCCCTACATATCCCCCTTTTTCTTTTTGGACAACCCAGGCTTCGTCCGCTAGCTTGCTTATCATTTTCTTGATTACACTCATCAAACAACTAAACATAACTAAGCCTATAACAATTGAAACTGCAATAACCAAAAATGCCTTAACTAAACTCCTAATTCATCCTGTCAAAGTTCTCACACCCATCACCCTAAATCATCCAGACCCGCAGTCGCTGGGGAGCCCCTGTTGCAGCGAGGTTTCTGGAGAACCCTCCCGACAATTGGGAAGTCCTACACAGTGCGTCCACCCGTAGGTGAGGTTTCCGAAGTCGCTGCAAGAGGGTCCAGCATTTATACTATTAAATAAACAACTTCACATAACGTTGAATGCGGGAACATCTGATGTTGTTTGCTCCATTGAATTCTTCTCACAGCTTGGCCAGGGCTGAAGGAAGAATGCAAAGGAGTCTCCCTATCTATTTTGGTCCTTAATCACACACTTCTAACAAAGCAAAAGGCAGCTGGTTTCCCCCACCTTGCTTTTACCTAAAGAAGATCACTCTGCTGGTTAGAACCATGAATCTTAACACCTGTTATGTGACTTTGATTAGACAGTCTTACACAACCAATACAAGCTTCATTGTTAGTCACACAAAGAGGACACATATTAATACAACAGGTAACATTGAGAACAGTTACATTTTCCCATAATTGCTCTGCCATCAGCCGTAAGCATCTTCTGCCAGTCCAACCCATGTCATCGTTGGTAATCGGTACCTCAGGGTCCCATCACGTCACTGGGCGAAACAAAGGGGTTCAACAGGCAGGCCCAGTGCACGGTCGTGTTGCTGCTACGCTGTTGAAGTGACAGGATGCTGCACAGCCACATCATGCAGGATCATGCGGTTCCCAGGTCCCTTGTCTGTTATTAATAATAACAGGACACGCAATCGAACTGGCTGCTTCCCAATCTCCCTCTGTTATAGCGTCTCTGATGACACCGCTCCATCGCTGTTGCAAAGGATCCTTTATGGTTCGAGCTTGAAAATCAGGCTTGAGTGAGGGAGCTGATGGTAGTGGGGGAGCTGAACTGGTTTAAGGGTTTCTTCTACTTCTTGCTGTCTAGCTGATAATTCAGCGAGTTTGTTCAGGATCTCTTTCAGGGGTTCATCTTGATCTTGTGTTTTGTTTTTTTTCTCCTCTTTTTTTTTTCTTTTTTTTTCTTTTTTTTTTTTTTTTCTTATTAGCTCAAGTATTTCTTCAATCACTCTGTTATCACACAGGGAGAGCAGACTTCCCAGGTCTGTTTTGATCACACTCTCCCGTTCACTCCCATGCACATCTGGTGTACAAGAAGTGTCTTATCTGTTCATTCTCACGAACAAGCTCTCAACATGAGCTGTACTCGGCATGATTTCTAGAGTCCGTATTATGGTTTTCCAAACCGTTCCTAGTTCTTTCGCTTCTTTTCCTTCTTTTCCTCCCTCTAGAGTACAGTCCCACAAAAGGTCTCCTACTTCACGCCATTCCGTGGAACTAAAGATTAATGATGGGTCTTTCATTTTCTCCCGCTTCCGAGCCCATGGGGCTAATATGTCTCGCTCCTTTACTTTTCCTCCTCTCTTAGAGAGTATACTAAGGAGGCGAGTTGCCGCGTCCGTTTCCATCGCGGTCTTACCTTGGCAGGGGCTTGATCGGCCGCTCAAGCTCTGGTCTCCGGTGCCCTTTTGGCCACACCCGGAACTCTCCCGCCTCCAGCTCTCCGGCTCCCAAATCGGCTCACGTCCGATGCTTTGGAGTCTTCCCGCATTTAAGCAATCCGCATTTAAGCGTCCATAGAGGGTCCCTTGTTCGGGCGCCAGATGAAGAGGGTCCCATCGGAGAGCCGGCCAAGACAATGAGAAATCCCACCGATATGGCTACAAGTCGTCCTCCCTTTATTACTCCGGACAGCCCAATATGTACAGTTCAGCAGTGTCCCCGTGCCTGCCCCTTAACAGAGTTGGTCAGTTACAGGTTTACACGCGCCAGCGTTTTATTGGGCAGTGCCATTCCACTATGCAGGCAGCTCTCGCCCCCCCTTCTCCCCCCGGGGCCAGCACCTCCAGCCAAGCATCTCGCAAAGCTCTCACAAAACAGATAAAACCTCCTCCTCCCCGTGTCCCAAGACAGCTTCAAGGAGAGAGCCTTTGTTCAGGCCTAAGCTGGGTTGTCCAAACCTTTAAAGGGATACCACGCCCCAGGTCCACAAGAAATTCCTCTACAGATAGCTTTTGCGAGTATATGCAAATTTGTTTTGGGTATTGCTTTTAAATTTTACAGGAATGATTTAGATGAAATATTTCAGTGTATTATGGCTTCCTGTGATTCAAAATGTAGAGGAGACAGGAATTCATTTTGGAAGCAATTGTCATTTAAGAAAAACCATCCTCAAATATAAAACATTATATAGGAAGTTTGAATTATTAACAACAAACCTAGCAAGGGAGAAGTACATTTTTATAAGAAAAAACAATCCAGAGATCTCAAGATCATAGGATAATTCAGACTGGAAGGAGCCTCAAGAGCTGTCTGCTCCAACTTCCTTCTCAAAGCAGGATCAACTATGATGTCAGCCCAGGTTTCTCAGGGCTTTATTCAGTCTGACCTTGAAAACCTCCAAGAATGGAGACTGCACAACCTCTCTGGATGCCTGCTCCACTGCTTGACTGTCCTTATGCTTTTTCCATGATATTCAGTGTAATGCATTTGGTGAGATTTGGTGAACTGCAGGACTATACCTTATGACCTTCTACAAAACAAAACTTTTCAGAGGTTTATATGAAGCTCAGATATGAATCGCTGGTTACTGATAATGGGGCTTTTTTATGGCAAAGGTTCTTTTGTTTTGGCCCTCCCCATTAAAATGGTTTAACCAAAATATGCTTTATACTGACAAAAACAGATATTTCAGGTGGTGTCTCTATTAACTAATAAAAACTCTCTATTTCAGTTAGACATTTTATGGATTTTTTTTTTAAACCTAAGTAACCTGATAGTTACGTTTAAATTTTGAAGATGGTAAGTAGGTATGACTCCTCATACTATTTTTATTTCACTACCGTCTGGAAAAAAAAATGAAAAAACTACAAGAGAGAAATACTGTGTTCCAAGGTGGTGAATTTATTTGGTCAAATTAAGTCAATTTTCTAAGTAGAATTTTATTTATTTCAATGAATATTCTGCCTAAGTGCTCAGGTTTCATTGATGTGTTAATACGTGGCCAATCAACCATGACAGTATGCAGAAAGTAAAATTTTCTGAGCCATGATGTTTCTTATGATTCATCCAGGTATAATTCTGAGTCACTTGAGTTGCCCCAGTCATTCATCTCAGTTAATGGTAAAAGTACAAGATAAACTTCCTGGAATTGATAAACTTCTGTAAAGAATATCCTTCAATGGGAATTACTTGATTTCAGGTATTTGGGTTGGTAAAATCAATCCTTTAGTGTTAGTTATTAATTCTTTTCAATAAAAACTGTAATTTGTCATGAGGAACTTATTTTTAGGTGACTAATTATTTGTTAACTACTCTAAGAAAAAATCTTGGCAGGCAATAAAGGGAGGCAGAACGATTGCAGTTGTTCCGTTCACTGTCTCTCTCTTCAATATTATCTTTAAGAGGGCCTGAATATTTGATTCAAAATAATACAACTTTTTATTGATCTTTATTGGGTTTTTATAAAAGTGTCATTGAGTTGCTGACACAATGACAGGAAATAACAAGGAAATGTATGTTTACACTGTATACAGTGATGGTGTAGAGTCAATAAAGCTTGTGATGAGGAAAATATATTTTTCACTGTTTTTTTGACATGCATATCTGTTACGTGGTATTTCTTTACTCATTTTTCAGTCAAACCCTAGTGGAAAACTCTTGAAAAATTTGTCATCATTACTTCATTTTTGGGGAAACCAAGATAAATTAGAGAAAAAAGAGAAGAGCAGAACTGAAAAAAGACCCCCAAAAAAGTAATTGCAACAGCAGAGCTAAGCATATATTTATTAATAATTCTCATTTGTTCTATATCTGCACTTCAGTTAAAGGTTGTCATTGTAGTGTTTCTAAAGCCTATCCAAATTAGACTTAATGCAGTTTAAATAAAAATATCAGCAAAGCTGTGATGCTATAAGCACAGATCAAGTCTGCCCAAGATTGTAGGACTCGTGACTCTGATCATACTTCATTATTTTCAGTTTGGAGCAGTCATTCCTGTTTTTCTGATACTGTAAACTGAGTTGGCAGGTTCTCCTGAGTATCTCTGAAATTCATCTATTCTTTCTTTCTTTGGGAATTATTTCTTTCATGGTGAAAGCAATTATTAGTAACTAGGGTATTATTCTTTTTCTCTCTGACCTTTCAAGGAAGCATATATGTGCCTGCTGGTGGAGGGTCACTGTGAGACAAACCTCTCATATTTTATCCAGACTTCAATAGCTGTCTGACAGTGAGACTCACAATACCAAAAAAGTTCAAATACTGCTTTGTCTTTTTCATTTGCTAGACTTCAAAGTTGATAAACTCGCACTTTTTCTTAACTCAGTTAATATATGAGGAATTTGAAAATTTGAATTTCGCAAGGGCCTCTCTCAATACCAGAGAATCACAGAATCATAGAATCATTAAGGTTGGAAAAGACCTCTAGATCATCCTATCGCTAGTTATTTGGGAGAAGAAACCAACCCCCACCTCACTACAACCTCCTTTCAGGTAGTTGTAAGAGCAATGAGGTCTCCCCTCAACCTCCTCTTATCCAGGCTAAGCAATCCCAGATCCCTCAGCCACTCCTCCTAAGACTTGTTCTCCAGACCCTTCATCAGCTTCGTTGCCCTTCTCTGGACACCTCCGTGTCTCTGTCTTATACTGCAGTGCCCAAAACTGCACACAGTACTCAAGCTGCAGCCTCACCAGTGCTGAGTACAGGGGCACCATCACTTCCCTGCTCCTGCTGGCCACACTGATTCTGATCCAGGCCAGGATGCCGTTGGCCTTCTTGTCCCCCTGGGCACACTGCTGGCTCCTGTTCAGTCGGCTGTCCAGCAACACCCCCAGGTCCTTTTCTGCCAAGCCACTCCTCCCCAAGCCTGTAGCGCCGCTGGGGGTTGTTGGGACCCAAGTGCAGGACCCGGCACTTGGCCTCGTTGAACCTCATACAGTTGACCTTGGCCCATCGATACAACCTGTCCAGATCCCTCTGCAAGGCCTTCCTACCCTCCAGCAGATCAACACTCCTGTTCAACTTGGTGTCATCTGCAAATTTACTGAGGGTGCACTCGATTCCCTCATTCAGATCAATGATAAAAATGTTAAACAAGACTGGCTGTAAAACTGAGCTCCGGGGAACACCACTCGTGACTGGCCGCCAACTGGATTTAACTCCATTCACCACAACCCTCTGGGCTCGGCCATCCAGCCAGCTTTTATACAGTGAAGAGTACACCTGTCTAAGCCATGAGCCGCCAGCTTCTCTAGCAGAATGTTGTGGGAGACGGCGTCAAAGGCTTTACTGAAGTCCAGGTGGACAACAGCTACAGCCTTTCCCTTATCCACTAGGTGGGTCACCTGGTCATAGAAGGAGATCAGGTTGGTCAAACTGGACCTGCCTTTCATGAACCCATGCTGACTGGGCCTGATCCCCTGGTTGTCCTGCATGTGCCGTGTGAGTGCACTCAAGATTAACTGCTCCGTGATCTTCCCCAGGACTGAGGTCAAGCTGACAGGCCTGTAATTCCCCGGATCCTCCTTCTGGCCCTTCTTGTAGATGGGCATCACGCTGGCAAACCTCCAGTCATCTGGGACTTACCCCATTAACCAGGACTGCAGATAAATGATGGAGAGTGGCTTGGTAAGCTCCTCCACCAGCTCCCTCAGCACTCTCAGGTGGATCTCATCTGGCCCCATGGACTTGTAAGGCATAGGAGGTCACTAACCGCTTCCTCCTGGATTATGGGGGGTTTATTCTGCTCTCCATCCCTGTCATCCAGGTCAGAGGGCTAAATACCCTTGATATGCCTTGAGATGGCACCAAGGATAAGTCGTTCCATCACTTTCCCTGGGAAAGTGATGGAACGACTTATCCTTGGTGCCATCTCAAGGCATATCAGGGATAAGAGGGTCATTAGAGACAGTCAACATGGCTTCACCAAAGGGAAGTCGTGCTTGACTAACCTCATAGCCTTTTATGAGGATATAACAAGGTGGATAGATGATGGCAGAGCGGTGGATGTGGTCTACCTTGACTTCAGTAAAGCATTTGACACAGTCTCCCACAGCATCCTTGCTGCTAAACTGAGGAAGTGTGGTCTAGACTCTCGGGTAGTGAGGTGGACTGCGAACTGGCTAAGGGGAAGAAGCCAAAGAGTTGTGGTCAATGGGGCAGAGTCTGGTTGGAGACCTGTATCCAGTGGAGTGCCTCAAGGGTCGGTACTGGGACCAGTATTATTCAATATATTCATCGATGACTTGGATGAGGGACTAGAGAGTACTATCAGCAAGTTTGCTGATGACACCAAGCTGGGAGGAGGGGCTGACACACCAGAAGGCTGTGCTGCCATCCAGCGAGACCTGGACAGGCTGGAGGGTTGGGCGGGGAAAAATTTAATGAAATATAACAAGGGTAAATGTAGGGTCTTGCATCTGGGTAGGAACAACCCCAGGTTCCAGTATAAGTTGGGGAATGACTTATTAGAGAGCAGTGTAGGGGAAAGGGACCTGGGAGTCTTGGTGGACAGCAGGATGACCATGAGCCAGCACTGTGCCCTTGTGGCCAGGAAGGCCAATGGCATCCTGGGGTGTATTAGAAGGGGGGTGGTTGGTAGGTCGAGAGAGGTTCTCCTTCCCCTCTACTCTGCCCTGGTGAGACCCCATCTGGAATACTGTGTCCAGTTCTGGGCCCCTCAGTTCAAGAAAGACAGGGAACTGCTGGAGAGAGTCCAGCACAGGGCAACTAGGATGATTAAGGGAGTGGAGCATCTCCCTTATGAGAAAAGACTGAAGGAGCTGGGGCTCTTTAGTTTGGAGAAGAGGAGGCTGAGGGGTGACCTCATTAATGTTTACAAATATATCAAGGGTGAGTGTCACGAGGATGGAGCCAGGCTCTTCTCGGTGACAACCACTGATAGGACAAGGGGTAATGGGCTGAAACTGGAACATAAGAGGTTCCGCTTAAACTCGAGAAGAAACTTCTTCTCAGTGAGGGTGACGGAGCCCTGGAACAGGCTGCCCAGAGAGGTTGTGGAGTCTCCTTCTCTGGAGACATTCAAGACCTGCCTGGACACGTTCCTGTGTGGCATAGTCTAGGCATTCCTGCTCTGGCAGGGGGATTGGACTTGATGATCTTTCGAGGTCCCTTCCAATCCCTAACATTCTATGATTCTATGATTCTATGATAACTGGTCTGATATTAAAGACTGAAACAAAGGCGGCATTAAATACCTCAGCCTTGTCCTCATCCTTGGTGACAATGTTCCCCCCCGCATCCAATAAAGGAGGGAGATTCTCCTTGGCTCTCTTTTTTTTTTTCTTAATTTATTTGAAAAAAAAAAAAAAAGTATTATCTCTTACGACAGTGGCCAGTCTGTGCTCTATCTGGGCTTTTGCCTTTCTTATGTCTGCATGACCTAACTAGATCACTGTACTCTTCTTGAGCTGCCTACCCCTTCTTCCAAAGGTAGTAAACTCTCCTTTTTTTTTTTTTTTTTCTTTTTTCCCCCCGAGTCCCAGCAAAAGCTCCCTGTTAAGTAAGTCAGTTTCTGTGATGGTGACTATGTCACAGCTATCCTGCTGCATGATGGCTCCCAGCTCCTCCTGCTTGTTGCCCATGCTGCGTACATTGGTGTAGATGCACTTGACCTGGGCTATTGATTTCACCCCCAACATTGGTATACTGTCCCTAGGCTCATCTCTACTGAGCCTGGTTCTATCCCCTTCCCGCTTTGAACCTGATTTAAAGCCCTATTAAGGAGCCCTGCCGACTCATGAGCGAGTATCCTTTTCCCCCTTTGAGACAGCTGAACTCCATCTGTCGCCAGCAGGCCTGGTGACATGTAATGTCTTATTTAAGACATGCCATGAGATTTCTTATTTAAATATTTGGATTAATTCAAGGCTAACAGTAAAATTATTCAGATTCATTATACATCTTTCTCCAAGCAAATATAATATGAATTTGAAAAATTCATTAGAGTAGCGATAAAACGCCAAAGGTCACGGGTTCAATTCCCGTTCGGTTCTCACATGTTGCCTGACCTTGTTGAGAGGTGGTGTCCCTGCCCATGACAGGGAGGTTGGATTAAAATGATCTCTAAGGTCCCTTCCAGCCCAGGCCATTCTATGATTCTATGATTCTATGATAATGGAAGGTAGTAGTAAGGATCTTGAAATATGTCATAGTTTTATACCTTAATTATCTGTTAGTTCTTCAAATTGTTGGACTTTCTGCTCTTAATCAGTGCTTTTCTAAACATTTTTGCATTTTGTAGATTGCTGTCTTTTGATTGTGTTTTTACATTTAACTTGATGGATTTTGAGCCTTTCTATCTTCCTCGTTTAGACACAACTTCTGGTTTTTGGAAAATGTATTATTGCTTCTTGTAATTTCCCTGCTGTTTAGCCTTGCTTGGATTCCTTTTACTCACTCTTATTATTTTGATAGGTGATGTACATTTGTTCTCAGTGTCCAGCATGTTGTCTAAGTAGCCTTCACATTATCTGTACAGATTTTGCTCTTAATTATTTTTTGAGGAAGTTTTTGTATTTCTATTTAATTTTCCTCTGTAAAACTGAACATAACATGGCTTTTCTTGCTCTTGCAAAGATATTGAATTTAAGTACTCCATTACAGAGCGATGGAATAATGCAATGAACCAGGTCTTGCATGGTGGACTAAGTCACTCAGGACTGAGTCAAGAGTTCTTCAGCTTTTGTGGATTCGTGGCTAGCTGTTCCAAGGGACCATCATTGTCAGTGTCTAAAAACTTGATATTGGGTCTAGTACTTGATCTAGTACTGCTATGCTTCATTTCTTCTTAGTATGTGTGATGGCCTTCAATATCTCATAGTTGCTACTATCATGTTGTTTGGGTGCACAGTAATGCCACCCTAATGCTATGTTTTATTTCTGTTTAGACCTGAAATTTCAGTTTCTATAGATTCTCTTACTGATATTTATATATATTCATGTGGTATAATTTCATATCTAAGATAATATCTTTTTTTTTCATCTAACACCTTGCTACTTGAGCTTTGAAGACACATTTTTGTTGAGATGCAGAATGTTACTTCTGGTTCATTTCTCAAAATAGCTCTCATAACATAGTGGCATGTGGTCTAACAATTTGCTGAAACATTCTTGACCAGCTCTATTAAAGTTCACTTGTAAAAAAAACCCTCTCTATAGACTTCTTGCACACACATGTAGCTTATTTCCCTATAGGTAACAAAACTTCTTAAAGGGAATCCTTGATTGATGTGATTTAGAGCCACTCACCAATGTGATTATACCCTGTGTCCTGTGTCCCAAGTTGAGATATGGTAGCTAAATTCAGGATCTAAGTAATCATAAACAGCAAGGTTGGAAGGGACTGAGTTCCTCTTAAACTATTCTTCTTTAAAATAAACTGTACCCATTGTTATTTCTGAAAGACATTTGTCTAACCTGATACTAAAGACATCCTTTTCTTGTCTCCTCTTCCTTCATTTTCTTTCTCTTCCTGTCTGGAACTGCCTACTCAGTGACATTTATAAGGGAGATCCTGGAATGCTATTCACCCTTGATCTCAACTTGAAGCCCTCCACTGTCATAGATCTAGTTGCATGGATCAACCTTCCTCGAACAGGTCTATAGTCTCCTAGCTGTCTTCAAACCCCAAAGATCCCACAGGTCTGCACTTAAATGGAGATCTAGAGCTGCGTCCACCTCTGGGCTCCCCAGTTCAAGGAAGAAGTTCCTCCCCATGAGAGTGGTGAGACCCTGGCACAGGTTGCCCAGAGAGGGGGTGGAAGCCCCATCCCTGGGAGTTTTTAAGGCCAGGTTGGATGGGGCTCTGAGCAGCCTGATCTAGTGGGGGATGTCCCTGCCCATGGCGGGGGGGTTGGAACGAGATCATCTTTAAGGTCCTTTCCAACCCTGACAATTCTATGATTCTATGAAGGACAGCATGAGGGTACAGCAAAGGGCTACGAAGATGATTAGGGGACTAGAACATCTCTCTTATGTGGAAAGATTGAGGGACTTGGGGTTTTTTGGTCTGGAGAAAAGATGACCGAGGAGCGGGAAATCTTATCAATGCTTATAAATACTTAAAGGGTGAGTGTCAGGAGGATGGGTCCAGTCTTTTTTTAAGTGGTGCCCAGTGACAGGACAAGAGGTAACAGGCACAAACTTGAACATAAGAAGTTCCATCTAAACATGAGGAGCAACATCTTGCCTTTGAGGGTGGCAGAGCCCTGGCACAGGCTGCCCAGAGAGATTGTGGAGTCTCCTTCTCTGGAGACTTTCAAAACCCGCCTGGATGCCATCCTGTGCGACCTGCTCTAGGTGAACTTGCTCTGACAGGGGGGGTTGGACTAGGTGATCTCCAGAGGTCCTTTCTAACCCCTTACATTCTGTGATTCTGTGAACGTTGTCCAGCATAATATATCTCACACCTCTGTACTCAAGAGCCTTAATCAGCTTTATTTATATTGGAGCATGATTGTGTTGTGTTTTATACTGGAGCGGATCATGCTAAGAGGTTCTACCAACCTTCTTGTAGGTACTGAAAGGCTACTATTAGCTGCTGCCGCTGCCACCACCGCCAGCACTCTCCCACCAAGCTTTTTGTCTGACTGAACAAGCTCAGTCACAGAATCACAGAATGTCAGGGATTGGAAGGGACCTCGAAAGATCATCAGGTCCAATCCCCCTGCCAGAGCAGGAACGCCTAGATTATGCTACACAGGAACGTGTCCAGGCAGGTCTTGAATGTCTCCAGAGAAGGAGACTCCACAACCTCCCTGGGCAGCCTGTGCCAGTGTTCCGTCACCCTCACTGAGAAGAAGTTTCTTCTCGAGTTTAAGCGGAACCTCTTATGTTCCAGTTTCAGCCCATTACCCCTTGTCCTATCAGTGGTTGTCACCGAGAAGAGCCTGGCTCCATCCTCGTGACACTCACCCTTGATATATTTCTAAACATTAATGAGGTCACCCCTCAGCCTCCTCTTCTCCAAACTAAAGAGCCCCAGCTCCTTCAGTCTTTTCTCATAAGGGAGATGCTCCACTCCCTTCATCATCCTAGTTGCCTTGTGCTGGACTCTCTCCAGCAGTTCCCTGTCTTTCTTGAACTGAGGGGCCCAGAACTGGACACAGTATTCCAGATGGGGTCTCACCAGGGCAGAGTAGAGGGGAAGGAGAACCTCTCTCGACCTACCAACCACCCCCCTTCTAATACACCCCAGGATGCCATTGGCCTTCCTGGCCACAAGGGCACAGTGCTGGCTCATGGCCATCCTGCTGTCCACCAAGACTCCCAGGTCCCTTTCCCCTACACTGCTCTCTAATAAGTCATTCCCCAACTTATACTGGAACCTGGGGTTGTTCCTACCCACATGCAAGTCCCCCAGCCTCTCCTCACAGGCACATCTTGACAGCCATCCTGCCAGCCCTCTGCTGGGCCAATGTCAGCTTATCAGCATCCTCCTTGCATCGAGGGACCTAAATCAGACATAAAATTCTGGATATGATCTAACAAGCACTGAGCTAAGTGAAACAGTCACTCCCCTCAATCTGTTGCCTATACTCCTGTTGACACAGCCCAGGATGCTGTTGGCTGCCTTTACTGCCAGGGCACACTGCTGGCTTGTGTTCAGCTTGCTGTCTACCAGGACCCCCAGGTCCTTTTTTTGCAGAGCTGCTACCCAATCAGTCACTCTGCAGCCTGCATTGCCACAGTGGGTGTAGTGGATTGACCCTGGCCAGCAGCCAAATACCCACACAGCCACTCACTCACTCCCCTCTCCTGCAGGACAGGGAGAAAGTAGAAGGAAGACGAGAAAACTTGTGCATCGAGATATGGTTTAAAAAATGAAACAAAAACAAAAAGAGGAATTTATTCACTGATTCCCATCAGCAGGCAGATATCCAGCCACTTCTTGGAAAGCAGGGCCTCAGCACACCAGACAGACACTGTAACCACAAACATTTCCTCCCCTTCCTCCTCTTTCCCTGAGCTTTTATTGCTGAGCATGATATCACATTGCATGGAATATCCCTTTGGTCAGTTTGAGTCAGCTGTCTCAGCTGTGTCTCCTCCCAACTGCTTGCACACCCTCAGCCTACTTGCTGGGAAAGCAGAGTGAGAAATAGAAGGCCTATGATGCTGTGCAATTATTGCTCAACAATAGCCAAAACACTAGCTTATCAACACTATTTTGGTCACAAATCCAAAGCACAGCACCCTACAGGCCTGCTAAGAAGAAAATTAACTCCATCCCAGCCAGACCACATACACAGGGTTAAGTCCATCTCAGGACTAAACCCTCACAGTTTATTCCTTTAGCACAATATATTGCTTTCTGTTCACCTCCCACTGAGGTGCACAGGTGTTGCAATTATCACATCCCTGAGACTCTTACAGCAATGCTCTACTAATATTTCCACTACATCTGATTTTAATTGTATAGGAGCAGTCCTCCAGTTTCCCCCTTCTAGTTACTAGTACCATGAGATCAGCTGCTGGATCCCAATCAAGGAAGCTTTAGAACTCATTACAAAGGTTACAAAAATTTTAAGAAGTTACATAATGAGCACAACTTAATGAAGTCTCTACAACTCTAGCTTCACTAATGATCCCATTTGTGCCCTAAACTATCGCCCATCCATGTGGACAAGTTCAGCTATAAGATCTTGTTATTTCTCTACTTAATTTAAGACACGCCATACTTCATTAGTTTGACCTCTGACAAACTACTTCAAGAACCACAATTCACTACAGGCTCATTTTCTTTGCTTCTCAGGTAAACTGTTTTCCACAAATAGCCAGAGCAGAGAGCTGATGCATTCACAGAAGTGGAAGCACACTAAGTAGGATTTAATTGGTGTCAGCTTGTTTTAAACTCAAACATAAGCACAATGATACAGCATAATTGGTAAACAAGCATTATTGTGCCCAGGAAAAACGCTTATCACATTGGTAGTAACAGACCATGTGCCTTACGTTAACTTGGTATGAGAACTAGCTGTGTGAACCAGTTTGGCATCAGGTGTCTACTACTGGGAAAGTAGTCCTTGTCCCTGTTGCCCACCCTCACCCCCCAGTAGTCCAGGGACAGAGGCCAAAGGCCAAGAACTGTCCCTCTAAAAACTCAAACATCCCACAGAAGTACAAGATCGGGGGGGGGGGAGAGAAGAGACAGACAAGTCACCTACTTCTGTTCCAGCTTCCTTTGTCAGAGCTCTAGAGTCTGATCACCTCATGACTAAGACCACTGAGAATTAAGTATGTACTATCAACTTCATAGTACTGCTTACTCACAACTGACTTATACAAATAGGATATGATTGTTAAGAACTGCCTGCTTTGAATATGTAGTAATAAGTAAAAAGGTAAACAACACATCTTGCAGTAATATCTATGTACGTCAATCTAGTCAAATTTTGTTTTAAACTGACTTATCAGTCTTCTAAACACTCCCATTAGCAATCTGTGATGAGATCCTTAACAATACACATTAACACATACATATGCTGACTCAGACATAACACAAGTAAATGAGTTATTCAACTTGAAGACTGATGCTGTTTGCATCCGGTTTCATCAGAGCAGCATGGGTTTGTCTGCAGCCATCTGCTTCCAAGTGCCCTCACAAAACCGAGCTCCCGTCTTGCGGAGCAGTAACAAGATTGCTCAAAACACAGCCAGCATGACACAAAATCCATTTGTTTCCTTTTGGTTTTAAGTACATTTCAGACTGCAAGTTTGCATTCTAGTCACAAATGATCACCTCTCGATGATAGTAAGCTGTTATTTCTCATGGTTGTTCCTGTTCATACGGGTAATTGTTTCATCTGTTACAGGACAGAAACCTTGCCCCATGTTACATTACTCAGTTTAAGCCAGCATTGCCATCCTCATTTGTAATAACAAGTCCTACCTAAAGAGTCCAACTCCCTAAAAATACAACATATCTAATACTTCTTTTTTTTTTCCTCCTCAAGTAATATTTATGCCTCACTCTAATACTCAGGCACTATACATACCTCATTTATGTAAAGCAGCTTAAAAGAAGTTACACCTTTCATCAGCAAAAATACAGCCCAAGACAATTTGTTTATCCAAAGATGTGCCCCACACTGATGAAAGGGGAACATATCAACTCATAGAAAAAAAACGTTTTACCAGGGGTTCCAAATACCATTGGAACCAGGTGGAGATGAAGCACTTCTTGAAATATCAGCTACGACTGACATCCTTCCTGTAAAAAGCTGTTTGCAGCACCTAAAAGGGCTAGGATACTTCAATACAAGGGAGCCAGGGAGTGCAAGGAGATGCAGGCTGTTGCTCTGCCCCCACCCCCCTCCACATAATCACATACCCACCTCCAGGAAGGATTCTAACGAGTCCCCTGTCTCTTCTCTAGTCATGGACAGAAAGAGTTCAGAGTTAGCACTCCCCAAAAACCCCTAGTCTAGGATGTAGCACCTAGGTCTTGGAAACCAACTGCAGCGCACACGGGGCACTGAGAGGGCAGGAACCCAGGGAAAACATCTGCATTCTCTTGTTTAGTCAAAAATGTAAAACAGCATTTCCTCCCCCTCACACCCCACTGTCTGCCCTGTTACTTAAGTGCGATAAGCTGAATGAGCCTCCGTTGGTTTGGGTGGGGGAAAAAAAACAAAAACAAGAAAAACAAAACCAAGAAAAATAAAAACAAGAAAAAACCCAAACAAGCAAAAAAACCAAACCAAAAACCACACAAAGGGACTCTCATTAGTATCTACTCACTACGGGGAGGGGGGGCGGGGAAAGGAAAAGTATAGAAAGAAACCGGAGTTAGGCCCAGAGCCTTTTGTCATGCTGAGCAGCTTCCTTACCCCTCACCACCTCTTAGGCTCAGTGAGAGAGAAAACAAAAGCCCTCAGTATGGGAGGGTACGAGCTTTGCATCTAGTCACAGAGAACAGAACGTAAGAAGGGGAAGATGACACAAAAGAGAAACTCCTCTCCACCCCTACCCACCAGGTCTCCGCCTCACCTGCTTGCCCCGGTAGAAGAGACGCTGGCGGTCAGGACTCACACAAAAGGTCTTCTGGATCTTCTCCCGCAAACATTCAATCTTGGTGAGACGGCTTAGATCATCAATAGTATGGGTCTCAGTGCCATCTATGGTACGAACTTGGATCCACATAATGTGCGCCTTCCGCTAGTTCAGCCACCCGCAGTAAAGGGGGAAGGTCTTGTTCTCCAAGCGCGTGGTAACGGAAGACAGAACAGGCGTTTCCCTCGCTTCTTTGTTCAGTTCACTGAAGTAGGATTTTTGAATCCCACCGAACAGGCACGAGCCTCCCTGCCCACAGGCCTCACTCAGAAGGGTGTGAAGAGGTAAAGGAGATCTGACCCAACCCTCATCTACTCCCCAAGGGTACCCCGTAATCGCACAAACAGAGCCATAAACCCTCCAAGCCAGCATAACACGAGACAAAGTCTGGTGAAAATCGCCACAAGCAGGTCTAACGAACACCACCAGAAGCCATCACCAACCCTCAGAGAGCGTTTACTAGCCACTACCGCTCTCGTACAGGGGTCACGACGCCAATAGCGATCTCGCGAGAGCCCTCGGCCGTAAAGAGACAACACTGGAAAGTGGGAGGAGGATGAATAACATCATCACCTCTCCTTCCGCATTCGTCTTTGCACAAAGTCACGCCCCGCCCCACCCCCGCCCTTTGAGCATTCTCTGGCCGGCATCTTTTTTTTCATTCCGCTCAGTAGTTGTGTCGGGGGAGAGGGAAGGTGGTTTAGTGTACGCGTAAGCGGCTATTAAGGCTTCTATGGGCGTCAAGCAGGAGCATCTTCTCGTTCCCTTACAGAGAAAAGCATCTCTAGTCTCAGGCCTGCAAATTATACCAATGACATAGGAAGTGATCCTTTCAGACACACACACAGAATCAGGACCCAGCATGTCAGGTGCCACAGTGACACAAAAGCATGGACCTGACATGGCATAAATAAAAAGCAAGTAAAACTGTTTTGCATTCAGTGATGAAATATAGGCCCCAATGTTTCCCAGTACAAAAGTGCCATCAAAACCTCAATCCAGTCAGATTTAGCTTTTCTTAATAAACCCAGAATAGAACTGTCTGCTCTTATATTAGAAAAGTGCAGATGTGAGCCAGAACAAAAACCATCAAGCCTTCTTTTATAACACAGATCAAGCGTATGAGTTTTATTTGCTACATTTTTGCTCAAGGCTCCAAGTAACACTTCGCACACAGAAACTGACTCTACAACTCACAGGGAGTTATAAAGCAGGTATGTTTATTACGGTGCGAGGGGATCTCTTCTCAAAGCTTGCACACCGTTTGATCAAACAGACAGATATTTATCACACAAAAGCATACATATTCATGAGGGCAGGCTGGGTTAGTTCTAAGATAAGCGTGCTGGACCTCCTCCTTTTGCCGCATGCGCGGTGCCGTCTGGTGGTCGTGGGCTGGGGTCTTCTGGAGGAAGGCTCGTAGTCCTCCTCCTCCTCATCACCGTGTTCTTTTGGGGAACCATAGCCTGTACTCCCTTGTTCTTGCTGACAAGCAAGGGCTGCAGTCTGAGGCACCCTGTGCCTGTTTATCTCGCAGTAGCCTTGCATTCCGTTCTCGGAGATCAGTCCCGCTCAAAGCATCACCATGTGTGTACGGACCTATCTCACAATGCAACTGTTACATAGTTCATTGCTGCTGCTTGATAGAAGGCTTTCAGCTAGGAAATTTCCAGCAGGCCCTTACAGACAATGAATTTCCCATTATCATGTCTATATGTGCACTAGCAGCTCCTGTTATCTGAGTTCTCTTGCGACAGAAGGTTCTAAACTACTTGCAGTGTTAGCAGGCTTGACTATATGTTTACATTTCGCTAAACTATTCGCTGCATTGGCAATGTCTGACTGAATGGTTTTACTTCTCTGTATCACACTGAAAATGTCTGGATTTCTCATGTACACTGGTAAAATGGTACTGTAAAAACATATCCAATGCAGTACCCAGTGAGATTCAGCTTATCGATATAGGTCTCTGTGACTGAGAGAACTGGGGCTGTTTAGCCTTGAAAGGAGATGGCTGAGAGGGGACCTTATTAACGTAGAGAAATATCTGAGGGGTGGGTGTCAAGAGGAAGGGGACAATCTCTTTTCAGTGGTGCCCAGCAATAGGACAAGAAATAATGGGTTTAAGCTACAACATAGGAAGTTCCACCTCAACACGATGAGAAATTTTTTCACAGTGAGGGTGACAGAGCCCTGGCACAGGCTGCCCAGGGAGGTTGTGGAGTCTCCTTCTTTGGAGACATTCAAAACCTGCCTGGACGCATTCCTGTGTGGCTGCCCTAGGGGATCCTTGCTCTGGTGGGGGCGTTGGACTAGATGATCTCTAGAGGTCCCTTCCAACCCCTAACATTCTGTGATTCTGTGATTCTATATCTGGGAGCATCAAAGCCTACATTTTGGGGCAGGGTTTGCAGCAGCTTTGTTGCCTGGGTAGTAAATCTTTAGAGACTGAGTTAACAAACTGACAGGTTCCAGATGAGAGAGATGTGATTTTTTGACTATTTTTGTATGAGGATGATATCAAAGATCCCTGTATATTAATTTCAGGTCTGACATGATTCCCATTCTGGCCTTGGTTGAGTTACATTTAAGGCCTGATTTATGAATATTAAGCACTTGTAAAGGCAGCTGAAATAAATGAGTTATTTAATCCTCCTGGAAATATGTTTCTTGCCTTTTTATCTCCATTGTTCCATCTCTGTTACTGAGATAAGAAACATCTTCCTGTAACTATACCTACTAGAGCACAACACCAGAATGTCAAAGAGACACAAGTTTAGAGTTTGGTTTATAGCTTGGTGGTGGTGTTACAAGCTCTAATTCAAGTAATGTTGTACATGTGATTGTCGAGGGTTAGGGCTGGGCCAGCCACTAACACAGACAGATGCTCTCTAACCCCCTCTTCCACCCCCCTAAATGGGAAGAGAAAAGGGAATGAGGCAGAGAGACTTACGGGTTAGAGAAGAAAAACTAGAACAGCTTTAATGAAACAGTAATGGAAATAATGGTGAGAAAATAAAAGTAGAGAACTATATACAACTATAGATATTAGCTCGATATAAACCCAACTCCCTCCCCCAATAGCAATCCCCACTGGTGCTACAGAGCAGGAGGCACTGGGAAAGCCCCAGGCTCAGTGGTGGCAGGAGCTGGATACAGGGAGCTGGATTCGGGAACTCAGGATCCGGATCAAAAGCAGCAGGTCAGATGGGGTCCTCTCTGGACACCAGCCATTGCAGAAAAGGGATGAAACTCTCGTGATCCCTCAATTTATACTAGATATGACGTATATGGAATGGAATACTCTCATTGGTCACCTGTCCTGTCTATTACCCCCCGGAGGTGCAACCTTTTACTTCCTTGTGTTCCCTCTTACTACCTGGCACCCCCAGCGTGGCACACCAGAGCCAGCAGTGGCCTTGGGCACTGTAGGAATAAGTATCAGCCAGAGCCTTTCTGCATCCCAGTCCCAGGCAGTGACTGCAAACATCAGGTTTTATCACTGCCAGTAGCACACCCTGTCTGCAAAAACGTGCTGCTGACTTCAGAACGTGCAGCCTCTTAGAAGACACTAAACTGGAAAGTAAAAATCACTAAACAGGACTGGGTTTTTAGCTAAACCCAGGACAGTGATCTAGTGAAATCTTTGTTTGCCAGCCTTCTTGGCTTCTCTGAAACATTTAAAGATAATTAATGCAGAGGAATACAGTAGGAATGTGGGTTAATAATCATAACTAAAAAGAGATAAATCAAGCTGTCATCAGCTTTGCCCTAGTTCCATTCCACCACCACAGTAAAAAGAACAGAGTCCCGATATAATTCCTTTGCAGTGTCTTCTGTTTTGCAGATCACAATCTTTCTCTTAAAGTTACTATTAACAACAAAACATGTTTCTTTTCTGGAGTGGGAAGAAAAAAGTTCTGGAGAGACTCTGAAATGGGGTCAGTTTTAATGGGTTAGAAGAAATAGAATCAATATTTTGTGGGAGCCTATGTTGAAAGCACAGGATCAGCTTTCTGGAATAGAAAACACCTTTTGCTAGAGAGACAGACTGGAAGAGGATCAACCTGCTAAAAATGCATATCTGGAAATCCATTACCTGGTTGGTGTTGTAAAGAAAGAGAGATCAGGTTGCTGGCACAGGGGTTACTGATTAGAAAGATCACATTGTTATGGATTGATTGTAGCTGGCCTCTTTTCTAACATGCAAAGTGGAATTAGAGACTAAAATATAAAGGGAAAGAAAGAATGTAAAAAGTATTTGACTGGTAGTCTGTGAGAGGATGCGAAAAGAGGAGGTTAGAGGAAAAGTGAGCTAGTTATTTAGCAGATGATAATGTCCTGATTGGGCATGCTAGTGAGGAAATTATGTACTGATAAAAGAGAAATTAATTGAGCAGCGTAGTATGCATTCCCGTTCGGTCCCCGTGTGTTGCCTGATCTAATTGAGAGGTGGTGTCCGTGCCCATGACAGGGATGTTGGATGAAAATGATCTCTAAGGTCCCTTCCAGCCTAGGCCATTCTATGATTCTATGATTATGTACTTGAATGAGGGTAGCAGAGACTAATTTCTCAGCAGAGAAATTACGGGCTGGGCAGATCAGATGGCTGAGCCATCTGATGTATTAAGCAATAATGCAGTTAGGTGGCAGCAAAGATAAGGTTTGAGACAGTAGAAATTATTTTCTTGCAAGAAAACCCTATAATAGCTTGAAAGACTGAAGGAAGGGACCCTCTTCTGCAGATGGGGTCTGCATGGTATGCTGTGCATGGGTCAGAGTCCTGTTTGATGCTACACAGGTAGAAAATGGCTTGGGTTATCTGGCTCTTACAACAAGGGCCCAAATTATGTCAGGCAGTGTGTGAGAAAGTCATTACCCACTTCATCTTACACTTCCTTCTTAGGCGCTGGCCTGTTTTACCATTGGTTCCTAATATGCTGTTACCTTAACTATATTATAATGTACATATGTATGTATGGCTGTGTATTTGCATATACCACATAATTTGGCTTGTTTAGGGACCTGGTTGACAGAGTCCCTTGGGAGGCAGTCCTGAAGGACAAAGGAGTCCGTGAAGGCTGGGCACTCTTCAAGAAGGAAACCCTAAAGGTGCAGGAGCAGGCCGTTCCCCATGTGCCAAAAGACAAGCTGGCAGGGAAGAAGACTGGCCTGTCTGAACAGAGAGCTTTGACTGGAAACTCAGGAAAAAAAGGAGAGTTTATGACCACTGCTGTAAAAGACAATTAAAAATGTTTCTATAAATACATTAGCAACAAAAGGAGGGCTAAAGAGAATCTCTGTCCTTTACTGGATGCAGAGGGTGACATAGTGACAAAGGATGAGGAAAAGGCTGAGGTACTTAACACCTTTTTTGCCTCAGTCTTTAATAGTCAGACCAGTTGTCCTCTGTGTACACAGCCCCTTGAGCCAGAAGACCGGGATGGGGAGCAGAATGAAGCCCCCATAATCCAAGGGGAAAGGGTTAGAGACCTGCTGCACAAGTCCATGGGGCTAGACGGGACCCACCCAGGGGTACTGAGGGAGCTGCCATAAGTGCTCACCAAGCCACTTTCCATCATTTATCTGCAGTCCTGGCTAACTGGGGAGGTCCCAGCTGACTGGAGGTTAGCAAATGTGACGCCTATCTGCAAGAAGAAATGAAAGGAGGATCCAAGGAACTACAGGCCTGTCAGCCTGACCTCAGTGCCAGGGAAGCTTATGGAGCAGATCATCCTGAGTGCCATTACATGGCACATACAGGACAACCAGGGGATCAGGCCCAGTCAGCATGGGTTCATGAAAGGCAGGTCCAGCTTGACCAACCTGATCTCCTTCTATGACAAGGTGATTTGCTTAGTAGATGAAGGAAAGGCTGTGGATGTTGTCTACCTGGACTTTAGTAGAGCTTTTGACACTGTCTCCCACAACATTCTGCTAGAGAAGCTGGCGGCTCCTGGCTGGGATGGGCATGCGCTTTGCTGGGTGAAAAACTGGTTGGATGGCCGAGTCCAAAGAGTCGTGGTGAATGGAGTTAAATCCAGTTGGCGGCCAGTCACGAGTGGTGTCCCTCAGGGCTCAGTCCTGAGGCTGCTCCTGTTTAACATCTTCATCGATGATTTGGACAAGAGGATCGAGTGCACCCTCAGCAACTTTGCAGATGACACCAAGTTGAACAGGAGTGTTGATCTGCTGGAGGGTAGGAAGGCCTTGCAGAGGGATCTGGACAGGTTGTATCGATGGGCCAAGGTCAACTGTATGAGGTTCAACGAGGCCAAGTGCCGGGTCCTGCACTTGGGTCCCAACAACCCCCAGCGGCGCTACAGGCTTGGGGAGGAGTGGCTTGGCAGAAAAGGACCTGGGGGTGTTGCTGGACAGCCGGCTGAACAGGAGCCAGCAGTGTGCCCAGGGGGACAAGAAGGCCAACGGCATCCTGGCCTGGATCAGAATCAGTGTGGCCAGCAGGAGCAGGGAAGTGATGGTGCCCCTGTACTCAGCACTGGTGAGGCTGCAGCTTGAGTACTGTGTGCAGTTTTGGGCACTGCAGTATAAGACAGAGACACGGAGGTGTCCAGAGAAGGGCAACGAAGCTGATGAAGGGTCTGGAGAACAAGTCTTAGGAGGAGTGGCTGAGGGATCTGGGATTGCTTAGCCTGGATAAGAGGAGGTTGAGGGGAGACCTCATTGCTCTTACAACTACCTGAAAGGAGGTTGTAGTAAGGTGGGGGTTGGTTTCTTCTCCCAAGTACTTAGCGATAGAATGAGAGGAAATAGCCTCAAGTTGCACCAGGGGAGGTTTAGATTGGATATTAGGAAACACTTCTTCATGGAAAGGGTTGTTAAGCATTGGAACAGGTGGCCCAGGGAAGTGGTTGAGTCATCATCCCTGGAGGTATGTGTAGATGAGGTGCTTAGGGACATGGTTTAGTGGTGGATTTGTCAGCCTTAGGTTTATGGTTGGACTAGATGATCTTAGAGGTCTTTTCCAACCTAAAAGATTCTATGATTCTGTGATTTTCAATCATTAGAAACATTGGTATTATCTGTATCATAACATAAGATTTCTATTCAGAAACTGCTCATGTTACATACAAATATAACTTTCATTTCTGTTTATAAATTAACAATACTGATGCTTTCCATTTTCAGCATTTTATTTCTTCCCATGTTAGATATACTTCAGAAGAAAAAACCCCACGCTTCAATACCTCAGTTTCCAGTATATGTCATAATTTTTATTCTATTAATTTTTGTATATTTATTTCATAAATATACAAAAACCCTTTAATGTTTTAGCTAAAGGATATATGCATTTTTATTCCTTTATAAAGTTCAATTTCTATAAGAAAATAAAGTTTTGATAAGCAAGTAACAATCATAGAGTTTTCAACTTTTCTACACATTTCAGTTTTAAAGAAAAAAATAGTTGTTTTCTTTTTCCCCCTACTTCCACATTTCTGGAAAAGGTATATCTACACTAAGTCCAATCATCATTATTTGCATTTTCTCACCCTAACATATATCTGCTACCAACTGTTTCAGGGATGCTAGTTGTGGTATAATTTTTTGGTAGAGATCAGAGTAGCCCATCTGAGGTAGACAAAGACCTCTGTGATAAATAAAATACTCCCCCAAAACGTGTCATTCTCTCTCTTTTTATTTACTTCTTAACTTTATTTTCCCTCTTTTTGTAGGCAAAGAATGTAGACATCTCATAATCTCAAATGGAAATGAACAAATTTATCTCCTTTTCAAGTATGCAACATACCTCCTGTAAGCTGAACATATTTTTTATTATATTGCTATCAACATTTCATAAAGGTGAAATAAAATGTTATCTCCAGTGACTGATAAACAGAAAGCATAGGAGTACATTCAGCAAGTGTTCTATAGCATTACTTATGTAGATGAAAATGCGGTTTTGATATAAAAAGTAAACCATACCTTCATGGGACTGAATCCTTGTTTGATATTTCATGATGGCCATCTTTATCTTAGACAAAATGAACTTTTTGAATCTTCTGTCAATATACAAGGTTTCATCATTGCTCACAGACTAAAAGTTAGTTGTAAATGAATCTTAGTTAGTTTCACTAACACTAAATATAGATTTCCCTACTAATAAATCAAGCATATTCTTATAGCAACCTTTGGCTGATAATCTCTATGTGCTTCACCAAAACTAAATTTACCTTATCATAGAATCATAGAATGTTAGGGATTGGAAGGGACCTCGAAAGATCATCAAGTCCAATCCCCCTGCCAGAGCAGGAATGCCTAGACTATGCCACACAGGAACGTGTCCAGGCAGGTCTTGAATGTCTCCAGAGAAGGAGACTCCACAGCCTCTCTGGGCAGCCTGTTCCAGGGCTCCGTCACCCTCACTGAGAAGAAGTTTCTTCTCGAGTTTAAGCGGAACCTCTTATGTTCCAGTTTCAGCCCATTACCCCTTGTCTTATCAGTGGTTGTCACCGAGAAGAGCCTGGCTCCATCCTCGTGACACTCACCCTTGATATATTTGTAAACATTAATGAGGTCACCCCTCAGCCTCCTCTTCTCCAAACTAAAGAGCCCCAGCTCCTTCAGCCTTTCCTCATAAGGGAGATGCTCCACTCCCTTCATCATCCTAGTTGCCTTGTGCTGGACTCTCTCCAGCAGTTCCCTGTCTCTCTTGAACTGAGGGGCCCAGAACTGGACACAATATTCCAGATGGGGTCTCACCAGGGCAGAGTAGAGGGGAAGGAGAACCTCTCTTGACCTACTCACCACTCCCCTTCTAATACACCCCAGGATGCCATTGGCCTTCCTGGCCACAAGGGCACAGTGCTGGCTCATGGTCATCCTGCTGTCCACCAAGACTCCCAGGTCCCTTTCCCCTACACTACTCTCTAATAAGTCATTCCCCAACTTATACTGGAACCTGGGGTTGTTCCTACCCAGATGCAAGACCCTACATTTACCCTTGTTGTATTTCATTAAATTTTTCCCCGCCCAACGCTCCAGCCTGTCCAGGTCTCGCTGAATGGCAGCACAGCCTTCTGGCGTGTCAGCCACTCCTCCCAGCTTGGTGTCATCAGCAAACTTGCTGATAGTACTCTCTAGTCCCTCATCCAAGTCATCGATGAATATATTGAATAATACTGGTCCCAGTACCGACCCTTGAGGGACTCCACTGGATACAGGTCTCCAACCAGACTCCGCCCCATTGACCACAACTCTTTGGCTTCTTCCCCTTAGCCAGTTCACAGTCCACCTCACTACCCGAGAGTCTAGACCACACTTCCTCAGTTTAGCAGCAAGGATGCTGTGGGAGACTGTGTCAAATGCTTTACTGAAGTCAAGGTAGACCACATCCACCGCTCGGCCATCATCTATCCACCTTGTTATATCCTCGTAAAAGGCTATGAGGTTAGTCAAGCACGACTTCCCTTTGGTGAAGCCATGTTGACTGTCTCTAATGACCCTCTTATCCCTGATATGCCTTGAGATGGCACCAAGGATAAGTCGTTCCATCACTTTCTCAGGGATGGAGGTGAGGCTGACCGGTCTATAGTTTCCCGGGTCCTCCTTCTTGCCCTTTTTGAAGACTGGAGTGACATTTGCTTCCCTCCAGTCCTCAGGCACCTCTCCCGTCTCCCAAGACTTGGCAAAGATGATGGAGAGTGGTCTAGCAATGACATCAGCCAGCTCCCTCAGCACCCGTGAATGCATCCCATCTGGACCCATGGATTTATGGATGTCCAGATTGCTTAATTGGTCCCTAACGCAGTCCTCATCAACTAAAGCAAACTCCTCCACTGCCCTGACTTCCTCTGGGGCCTCAGGGGAACGGGGTTCCTCAGGACAGCCTCCGGCAGAGTAGACAGAGGCAAAGAAGGCATTCAGTAACTCTGCCTTCTCTGTATCATGTGTCACCAAGGCACCCACCTCATTCATCAGTGGGCCTACATTGCCTCTGGTGTTAGTTTTATCTGCCACGTATTTGAAAAAGCTCTTCCTGTTGTCCTTGACCCCTCTCGCCAGGTTCAATTCTAGGGAGGCCTTTGCTTTCCTAGTTGCCTCCCTACACCCTCGGACAACAGCCTTATATTCTTCCCAAGTGGCCAGCCCCGCCTTCCAAGAGCTGTAAATTCTCCTCTTGCCCTTGAGCTTACCCAGCAGATCCCTGTTTAGCCACGCAGGTCTCCTGGCTCCCTTCCTTGACTTCCTACGTGTCGGGATGCTCTGATCTTGAGCACAGTAGAAACAGTCCCTGAACGCTAACCAACTATCTTGGGCCCCTTTACCTTCAAACAGCCTTGCCCATGGGATTTTCTCTAGTAATTGTTTGAAAAATCCAAAGTTTGCCTTGGCAAAGTCCAGGGTTGCAATTCTGCTTGCTATTTTGTTTCTGCTACATGAGATCCTGAACTCCACCATTTCATGGTCACTGCAGCCAAGGCAGCCCTCAACCTTTACTGCTTCAACCAGATCCTCCTTGTTAGCGAGGATTAGGTCCAACAGTGCTCCTCTCCTAGTCGGCTCCTCCACCATTTGCATCAGAAAATTATCATCGATGCACTGGAGGAACCTCCTGGACTGTGGCTGGCTGGCTGAGTTGTCCTTCCAGCAAATATCAGGGAAGTTAAAATCCCCCATGACAACCAGGGCCTGTGATTGTGAGACCGCTCTCAGCTGCCTGTAGAAGGCCTCATCAACTTCCTCACCCTGATCTGGTGGCCTGTAATAGACACCCACAACAGTATCTCTCCTGCCAGCCTGCCCCTTAATTCTAACCCATATACTCTCAACTTGCTCCTCCTCCATGCCTGGATGGTATTCAAGACATTGTAGTTGCTCTTTCACGTAAAGAGCGACTCCACCACCTCGCCTGGCTGGCCTGTCTTTCCTGAAAAGGACATAGCCACCCATGACCACATTCCAGTCATGTGAGCTGTCCCACCATGTCTCTGTAATTGCCACCAGATCGTAATCTCCTGCCCGAATCCAGGTTTCCAGCTCCTCCTGCTTATTCCCCATGCTGCGTGCATTGGTGTATAAGCATTTCAGGGAGCAAGCTGAGCACACTGATCTCACCCTAGGGGGATGGAAGGCCACCTGGTCCTCATAATTTCTAGAGCACTGCCCCGCTGCAATCCCAGCTATAACCCCATCCCCCTTCATATCTAGTTTAAAGAACGCTCTATGAGTCCCGCCAGCTCATGACCAAGGATCCTTTTTTCCCTTTGTGTCATTTGAACCCCAGCTTGTTTCAGTAGATCAGGTGCCCTGTAGATCTCCCCATGGTTAAAAAATCCAAAGCTAGACCGCTGGCACCACCCCTTTAGCCAAGTATTAATCTGCTGCACTTTGTCAAACCTTCCACTATTTTTCCTCATAATTGAAGGAATAGAGGCAAACACAACCTGTGCGCCTGATCCTTCTAGCATCCGCCCCAGTGCCCTAAAGTCCCTTTTGATTGCTTCTGGCCGTCTCTCTACTATCTCATCATTACCGATCTGCATAACCAAAAGCGGGTAATAGTCCGTGGGTTTGACCAGACCAGGAAGCTTCTTGATAACATCCTTAACTCGGGCCCCAGGGAGGCAGCAGACTGCCCTGTGGGTCGGATCTGGGCTGCAGACAGGGCCCTCTGTTCCCCTCAAGAGGGAGTCTCCAATTACAATTACCCTCCTTTTTTTCTTAGATGAAGAAGTCCTAATGCGTGTATCCGAGCGACTCACCCTAGACAGCCCTATGGGTGAACCCTCCACTGACTCTTCCTTGGCCTGGCTCTCATTGTCTAGAGCCCCATACCTGTTTTGCAGGGGCAACCGGGCAGGTGAGGGAGGCCGGGCAGGGATTTTCCTTCCTCTCCTGGCAGGCACCTGCTTCCACTCTTCCCTATCCTTTAGGTCCCCCCCTTTTGCCTGATGGCCAGAGGTGGGGGGATATTCAGCTCTTTGCGGAGCTTGCTGCTCGCCATTCAGGAACTGACTCCACCGATCTATCTCTCTCTCCAACTCCCTAATGCTCCTCAGCCTTTCTACTTCCTCCTTCAGCTCAGCCACCAGGCTGAGCAGATCGCTCACCTAGTCACATCGGACACAAGTGTCGCTTCCACTACCCTCCATGGCCAGTGCCAGGCTCCGGCATTCTCTGCAGCCCGAGGCCTGAACACCCACATGCGTACGTGGGGCCTCTGTCTGGGTGCCCACAGTTTTTCTGACAACCGTTGACCTGGTAGCAACCATAGTTGGCTCTACAATACAAAGACTCTCAGAAAGCTATGCACGGAATAGTTTACAGGCCTTTTAAGTACTTGCCTTTTAACAAAGACTTACCCTTTTGTTCAGTGAACAGGGACTAGTCCCTGCCCTCCCAAAGGCTTCTTATACCCTGAGGGCACAGTTAGCAGCTGATCACCGTGTTTAAAATCGCCGCGCCGCTGAGGGTGGCTCCGCCCATGCTATCTCGGGTGTACCCCCTGGAGCTGCCGGTGCGGCCTCAGGTGTGGTTGCTGTAGCCGGCTTAAAAAAAGCCCCCCAAAAGCTTTTTGCCAGCCTTCTTTTTTGCTTAGATTCCTTCTCCAGTGCAGTCTTACCTGCTCTGAAGTTGGGCTCGACAGCAAACTGGCCCTTAGAATGGTACAGGCAACATTGCAATGAAAAACGTACAGTGAACATGGACAGCTGCATTTTTTGATTCAGTGGTGATGTCAAATAAAAAGAGTTCTGTGCTTGAATGTTTATGTCAATGAAGAGAACAAATGTATGCTGAGCCTTGGAGAGTTAAGGTATGTTAAAGCTCACAGCTTGAGAAAGTGGCTTCCAACTCAAGAAGAAGGGGGACTCTTATAGATGACATTTTATAGATGACTGTGTTGGAAGAGACTGATGGGGCTGGGGGACTGAACCACAGAGTAAGCCGGAATTAGCAGTTAGCTCAATTAGCAGTTTACTCGACTAGATTTAATGAAACAATATGCCTTTGTTTAATAAACAGGATAGGCCTGTGAAGTGCTGAGGCCTAAACTAAAGTTGACCTATAGATGAACCTCGCAACTCAGCGATATATCTATGGTATTAATTGCACATAGTATTAATTACATATGTAATGTATTACTAATCTATTTTAGTATGAATATATATATATTCTGATGCCAATCTATAAAAGCTTTGCTGTAACGCTTATTATGCAGTGGTAACAAGTAGAATGCTCTTTCTTTATTTAGAGGCATGTTAAAGACCGTGAGGCCAGATGCCTGGCCTTGTTGAGAAATATGTGATTAAAGCCCAACTAGATAAAGAAAGTCCCTTGGACCAAAATAGATGGAGAGACTCCTTTGGAACAACACAGACGGAGAAATTCCCTTGCATTCCTCCTTTAGCCCCGGCCAGGCTTTGGGTGGAATCCAGCAGAGAGGACACCACCAGATGTTCCCACGTTTGAAGTGATGTAAGCTTGTTTGCTTAATAGTATAAAAGCTGGACCCTCTTGCAGCAAGTTGAGAGACCTTCCCTATGAGTGGACGCACTGCCTAGGACTTTCCGATTGCCGGGACAGCACTCCAGAATCCTCACTGCAACAGGGACTCCCCAGCGACTGCGGATCTGGATGATGGCAAAGTATGAGGGCAATTGGTGATGGATCTTCCTTAATCACTATTGCTCACCTTATGGAGTAATGATTAGGTGCACTACCCTGCTTATTCTCCTGGCTGCTTAAATCTAGAGTATAACAAGCTTACTGTTTTAACTAAATGCATTGCCTTATTCTTGTAATGCCTTGAAATAGACAGTAAAATAAGCCAACCCTTCTGTTGGTGCCTGTGTCCTTTCTGTACCAGTCATGCCAGTCAAGGCCATTCTTCAAATCCTCCTGGGCTTCCACAAACGTAGCAATCATTAAGGTCAAAGAGTTCATTATCTCCACTCCTAGAATTACATATCTACACAATGACAATATAAAGTTAGTAATATCACTAACAGTTTCAAGGTGAAGGCATCCTCTTATGGTCTGTCGAAGTCAGTGTTCACTTTGGTCTTCAGTCCTGCAGATGGTCTCCTTCGCAAACAGATCATAGCAGTGAACAAGCACCTTTAGTCATGCAGCATCTGAAAAAAGCAAAGTTCTACACCATATAGTTATTCTCACAAGTAACACTTATTTGCAGGGACATATTCCCATTTTTCTTGTCCAGGTTTTTGCCAGAGGCTCCAGTTGGCAGATAGCCCATTTACTGATACATTTAACTCCACTTCTCCTTTTTGCATAGGTCATAAATCTAAAGCCCTTTGAACAGCCTCTTTCGCTAATTCAAAGGCAGCCTGCTGTTTGCTTCCCCATTCAAACTCTTTCTTTTTTTTTGTTACTTTGTATAACAGAGTCAGGATTTGACCTAGATAGCCAAACAGCCCAATAAATCTAGATATGATGTATATGGGATGGAATACTCTCGTTGGTCACCTGTCCTGTCTATTACCCCTCCGGAGGTGCCACCTTTTACTTCCTTGTGCCCCCCTCTTACTACCCAGCACCCCCAGCGTGGCACACAAGAGCCAGCAGTGGCCTTGGTCACTATAGGAATAAGTATAAGCAAGAGCCTTTCTGCATCCCAGTCCCAGGCAGTGACTGTAACATCAGGTGTTATCACTGCCAGTAGCAGGCACTGTCTGCAAAAACGTGCTGCTGACTTCAGAACGTGCAGCCTTTGAGAAGACACTAAACTGGAAAGTAAAAATCACTAAACAGGACTGGGTTTTTAGCTAAACCCAGGACATTCCACCCCTTATTCCATACCATTTACGTCATACTGATCACGAGCTAATGATCTACTTATAGGAAAAGTTCAGTAAGTTCATAAAGTTCATAATCGTGGGTTCCATCCATCATAGCAGTCTCTCAGGGCAGGAAAGTTCATGTGAGATTCGTTACAGTTCGTGTCCATAAGTTGTAGATTCACTTCGAAGAAGTTACTGGACGTCACTCAATGAGGCCAGCTCAGTTGCTGGATGTCACTCGATGAGGTCAGCTCTGGTCATCACTGGTTATTATTCTGAAAAACACTTATTCAACACTGTTAGTATTATGTAACAACATCATGCAGGATTAAATCGAGTATTCTCACCCAGAGTTAAATTTTCTTGAGGTACACATTGAACTTCGCCATCTTTCATCATCACCCACCAAGTAGTTCCAGGTCCTTGAGCGAAAGCAACCCCACGAACGGGTTTGCCTTTGCCCGAAGCAGGAAATACCCAGACAGTCTTCCCCAACAAATTCCTTTCATACACCACAGGGACTTTATCTCCATCTACTGTATGTAAAGGCTCTGAATGAGCAGGACCAGCACGATGGATGGATCCTCTGGTGTTAACTAACCAGGTGGCGTGTGCTAAATGCTTGTCCCAGTTTTTAAAAGTTCCACCTCCCATTGCTTTCAGAGTAGTTTTTAACAGTCCATTGTATCGTTCAATTTTCCCAGAGGCTAGTGCATGATAAGGGATATGATATACCCATTCAATGCCATGTTCTTTAGCCCAATTGTCTATAAGATTGTTTTTGAAATGAGTCCCATTATCTGATTCAATTCTTTCTGGAGTGCCATGTTGCCACAAGATCTGCTTTTCTAGGCCCAAGATAGTGTTTCGGGCAGTGGCATGAGGCACAGGATATGTTTCTAACCATCCGGTAGTTGCGTCCACCATAGTGAGCACATAGCGCTTACCCTGGGGAGTTAGAGGAAGTGTGATGTAATCAATCTGCCAGACCTCCCCATACCTATATTTTAACCATCGTTCCCCATACCACAAAGGTTTTAATCGCTTAGCTTGCTTAATTTCGGCGCATATTTCACAATCATGGATAACCTGCGCAATAGCGTCCATAGTTAAATCCACCCCTCGGTCACGAGCCCATCTGTATGTTCCATCTCTTCCCTGATGTCCTGAAGTGTCATGGGCCCACCGAGCTAGAAACAGTTCACCTTTATGTTCCCAGTCCAAGTCTATTTGGAACACTTGAGCAGCCTGATCCACTTGCTGGATGTGTCGATGTTCCTCAGTGGCACGACTTCTGGGCACATGGGCATCTACGTGAGGTACCTTTACAACTAAGTTCTCTAGCTGGGCAGCAATGTCTTGCTGTTGCAAATAAAGTAGAATTAAAATTGTAGAAGTAGTTAGGTTAAGGCTTTGACTGGCCAGGTAGGCCTTATGAGAATAACAAGTCTTGGGAAACAAGAAGGAGTGTGCTGAAGAAGAAGGAACAATGATCAAAGGAATCGGTAGTGCATATAGGACAAACAGAACTAGCAGAAATAACGAACAGTTGCTTAGGGATAAGAAAGGTGTATTGTATAAAAAAGGGGTTCTGGTGATGGGAATCAGTTAACCATTATCCTTAGGTTAGACAAGCATGAAAATTTATAAGTTTGGGGGGTGATTACCAATTGTTATATGTATGATATATGAGACTAGATGTAATTACATTAAGAAAAAAAAAATGTAAAACTCTGCACGTAAGCAAAGTTGTAAAAAGTATAAAAGCTAAACAGAAAATGAGGGTTTTCGGAATCCTGACTTGGGACGCTAGTCCTCAGGTTTCCCGGGCCCTGAATAAAGCACCGCATAAACTGACACTCTGTTGGTTTGTGTCTCTGTTTACGGGCAACAGTTTTCTGGCGACCGCGGCAGGACTCCGGAGGCGGCAGGAGCGGTTCACGGGCTGATCCACTCCAAGCCGGCACCAGGTGATTTCTGGGGAGACATCAACCCGTGCCCGACTCCGCGCTGGACGGACAACCGTAAGGTAAGCCCGAAGGTGCTTTATTCTTTTAAGGTTGGGTGCCTGCCCGTAAGACGAGGACTCATCTCGCAGGGTTGGGCAAAGGTTCTGGTATTGGGAAGCCTAGGCGCTGGCCGTAAGACGCAGCGGAAGCCGCGCTGAGCCAGCACTTGCCACTCGCGGCGTCGAGAATAGGCAAGTTGGTTGGTATTAAGGTAAAAGGGTCATAGTATTGTAGTTGTACGAGTGTGTGTGTGTGTGAGTAGTATAATGCCGTTTAAAATGTTTAGAGTTCTATCGTGCAATGAAATCGATATCCCTGAGGACTCTCCTCTTGGTTGTTTATTGAAACGTTGGAAAGATGGTAATTTTGGAAAGGAATTAAGAAAGAGAAATTTAATTGATTATTGTAATTACGTATGGCCTGCATATGAAACAGAAGGAATGCAGTGGCCACGAAACGGTACAGTGAATTCAGACATTATAACCCCCTTAATGCATTTCTTACGGGAAAATGAAAAATGGGAAGAGGTGCCGTATCTTGACTTATTTTATTATTTAAAAGGGAAACCTGAATGGCAGAAAGAATGTGGAATGATGGTATTGAGATTAACAGATAAGGAATGTGCTGGTTGTAAGGAGCGGAAAGTCTGGTTCTCGGAACCGGAGGAGGATGTGTCTTTGTTAGTTTCCCCAAGCGCGCCGTCGCCCCCCCGAAATACCACCACCGAATGACCATAAGGTCACTATTCCTGTTTCATCAGAAGAGGAAACGGAGTCTGAAGAATTGTTGGCTGATAAGCCGAGAACGCCGCTTGCAGAGCGGACTCGTAAAGGGAAGTTAGAACGGAAAAAGAGATTGCTACAACCTCAGTTGATGGTCCCGTTACGGGAGGCTGTGGGGGGAAGTGGAGAAAGAATTTTAGTAAAGGTCCCATTTTCTCCGAGTGATCTGATGATTTGGAAGCAATCGGCAGGAGCATATAGAGAAAATCCGGAGAAGGTGGCTCAGGTAATAAAAATGGTGATAAAAGCACAAAATCCAGATTGGAATGATTTACAGGTGTTATTAGATACTATAATGGATTCCACTGAAAAGGAGATGGTGTTTAAGGCTATGACAGATCATGCACGAGAAATGGTTAGGATGCGGGTTATTAAAGGTGATACTATTAATGATTTGGTGCCCAGAGAAGATCCCGAGTGGGATCCCAACTCTGGGGAGGGGTATCGTAGACTGAAAGCGTACCAAGAATTATTGATAGATGGGATACGCGAAGGGATTCCGAAAACATTGAATTGGTCTAAATTGTATTTGGTAAGACAAGACAAAGGGGAGTCACCATCGGCGTTTTTAGAGAGACTGAAGGAGACGGCTCGGAGATATACGGATTTGGATGTGGAAGCTGAGTCAGGCAAATTACAATTGGCATTGATTTTTATGGGACAATCTCAGGAGGATATTAGGAAAAAGCTGCAGAAGCTAGAAGGGGAAGATACACGGAACTTGGAGAAATTATTAGAGGTGGCCTGGAAAGTATATAATAGTAGGGAAAAGGAATCGGTAAAGAAACAGCAAGCGAGCATGCTGGCGGTCCTGCAACAGGCTTCTCAAGTGAATAATAGAGGAAGGGGCCGGGGGAGAGGAAGAGGTAATGAACGAGGAAGAAACTTCGGGTTTGGGGGTTTTGGAAATCAAGTCCCGGGAGGTCGGGAAAAGTTGGGACCTAATCAATGCGCGCTGTGTAAGGGCCAGGGACACTGGAAAAGGGAGTGCCCACTTAATTTGGGGATGGGAACACCAATGGGTGGTAACATAGGTGGAAATGCATTAGGAAATGGGATGAATTTGGACGGAGGGATGAATTCTGGTAACGGAATGAACCCTTTTGTAGGAGGACCACAAGGTGTCGCTCAAGCTTTTATGATGAGAAATTATCAGAATCAGAGCTGACTAGACCGGGATTTAAAGGTTATTTTGGAAATAGGGGGGGAACCGATGGAATTTAGGGTAGATACCGGGGCAAGTTTTTCGGCAATGAATAAACAAATGGGACCTCTGAGTGATTCTACAGTGCTTGTTGTTGGGGTAACTGGGGAAGTAGAGGAAAGGACATTCCTGCGGCCACTCGATATAAAATTTGGGGGAAAGGAGTTTGACCATCAGTTTTTATATATGCCAAGCAGTCCAGAGTGTCTACTAGGAAGAGATTTACTCTCAGCATTACAAGCAAAAATCATATTCGAAAAAGGAAGAGTAAAATTAGAAATACCGGAGGAAAATTTAGCGAAAATCTTTATGGTTAGGGAGGTGGAGAAGGAGGAAATACCACCAGAGATTGAGCAGGCTGTAGTACCATGGGTGTGGGAAACAGGAGCGCCAGGGAAATTGAAGGCAGCAGTACCTGCGATAGTGGAATTAAAAGAGGGGGCCCGACCGGTAAGGATACGTCAGTATCCTATTAAGCTGGAAGCCCGGAAAGGAATAGCTCCTATGATAACTCAGTATATGGTATTAGGAATTTTGCAGGAATGTGAATCCGAGTTCAATACTCCAATTTTCCCAGTTAGAAAACCCAACGGTAAATACAGACTAGTACAGGACTTACGAGCAGTAAATTCCATCACCAAAGATATACACCCAGTAGTAGCCAATCCATATACTTTGTTAACATCTGTGTCTGAGAAATTTCAGTGGTTTACAGTAATTGATTTGAAAGATGCTTTCTTCCGCATCCCTCTGGCACCTGAGAGCAGAAATATTTTTGCATTTGAATGGGAAAATCCGGAAACTGGACGTAAGCGCCAACTCACCTGGACCAGGTTACCTCAAGGATTTAAGAACTCACCTACAATTTTCGGAAATCAGCTGGCCAAGGAGCTCGAAGGATGGAAAACTACCCAGGTAAAGGACTCACCTTTTTCCTATCATAGAATCATAGAATCATAGAATGTTAGGGATTGGAAGGGACCTCGAAAGATCATCAAGTCCAATCCCCCTGCCAGAGCAGGAATGCCTAGACTATGCCACACAGGAACGTGTCCAGGCAGGTCTTGAATGTCTCCAGAGAAGGAGACTCCACAACCTCTCTGGGCAGCCTGTTCCAGGGCTCCGTCACCCTCACTGAGAAGAAGTTTCTTCTCGAGTTTAAGCGGAACCTCTTATGTTCCAGTTTCAGCCCATTACCCCTTGTCCTATCATTGGTTGTCACCGAGAAGAGCCTGGCTCCATCCTCATGACACTCACCCTTTATATATTTGTAAACATTAATGAGGTCACCCCTCAACCTCCTCTTCTCCAAACTAAAGAGCCCCAGCTCCTTCAGTCTTTTCTCATAAGGGAGATGCTCCACTCCCTTAATCATCCTAGTTGCCCTGTGCTGGACTCTCTCCAGCAGTTCCCTGTCTTTCTTGAACTGAGGGGCCCAGAACTGGACACAGTATTCCAGATGGGGTCTCACCAGGGCAGAGTAGAGGGGAAGGAGAACCTCTCTCGACCTACTAACCACCCCCCCTTCTAATACACCCCAGGATGCCATTGGCCTTCCTGGCCACAAGGGCACAGTGCTGGCTCATGGTCATCCTGCTGTCCACCAAGACTCCCAGGTCCCTTTCCCCTACACTACTCTCTAATAAGTCATTCCCCAACTTATACTGGAACCTGGGGTTGTTCCTACCCAGATGCAAGACCCTACATTTACCCTTGTTATATTTCATTAAATTTTTCCCCGCCCAACGCTCCAGCCTGTCCAGGTCTCGCTGGATGGCAGCACAGCCTTCTGGTGTGTCAACCACTCCTCCCAGCTTGGTGTCATCAGCAAATTTGCTGATAGTACTCTCTAGTCCCTCATCCAAGTCATCGATGAATATATTGAATAATACTGGTCCCAGTACCGACCCTTGAGGCACTCCACTGGATACAGGTCTCCAACCAGACTCTGCCCCATTGACCACAACTCTTTGGCTTCTTCCCCTCAGCCAGTTCACAGTCCACCTATGTTGTGTTGCAGTATGTAGATGATATTTTCCTGGGTGCTACAAATCGAAATCTCTGCCAACAATTGACTATTGAATTATTGAATATGTTGGGACAGGCTGGATACCGGGTATCCAAAGAAAAAGCACAGTTAATAAAACGAAAGGTCATCTATTTGGGGTGTGAAATTTCGCGAGGGGTTCGCCGATTGGGAGTCAATCGCGTCCAAGCAATATGCGCAATCCCCGTGCCCCGCAATCACCAAGAATTAAGATCCTTTCTAGGGATGGTCGGTTGGTGTCGCTTGTGGATTTCAAACTTTGGATTGATGGCCAGACCGCTTTATGAAGCAACAAAAGAGTCTGTATTTAGATGGGGAAAGGTGCAGGAAAAGGCATTCCAGGAATTGAAAAAGGCACTCAAGGAGGCACCTGCTTTGGGTTTGCCGGATTTGAATAAGGACTTTCAACTATATGTGAATGAAAGACAGAGACTGGCCCTGGGTGTGCTTACCCAAAAGCTGGGATCCTGGAAGAGGCCTGTGGGATATTTCTCCAAACAGTTGGATACGGTAAGCGGAGGATGGCCGGGATGTTTGAGGGCAGTGGCGGCCACAGTACTCTTGATTCAGGAAGCCCGTAAGCTAACGTTGGGAAGACGCATAACAGTCTTTGTACCCCACATGGTTATAGCAGTATTGGAACAAAAAAGGGGGGCAGTGGCTCTCATCAAGCAGAATGCTCCAATACCAGGCCCAGTTAAGGGAACAGGATGATGTGGAATTGAAAGTAACTAACCATCTCAACCCAGCGGAGTTTTTAAGGTCCACACAGGAAGAAGGAGAATTAGAACATGATTGCGTGGAAGTAATTGAGCAGGTGTATGCCAGCCGGAAGGACCTGAAGGACGTACCTCTACCAAATCCGGACTGGGAGCTGTTTACGGATGGATCCAGCTTCGTGGAAAATGGTACCAGGTATGCGGGATATGCAGTGGTCACATTACAGCAAATAGTAGAAGCAAAAGCGCTACCCCCAGGCACATCGGCACAAAAGGCCGAGATCTGGGCTCTAATAAGAGCCCTAATCCTGAGCCAAGGAAAGAAAGTCAATATTTGGACAGACTCTAAATATGCTTTTGGAGTAGTGCATGTGCATGGGGCTCTGTGGAAGAGAGGGGGCTCCTCAATTCGCAAGGATCGACGGTTAAACACAAAACTGAAGTTAGTTTACTATTGGAAGTTATCTACAAACCATTAGCAGTGGCAGTAATGCATGTTAAAGGACATCAAAATGATCCAGGAAAAGAATTTCAAGGGAATCGGCGAGCTGATCAGGTTGCCAGACAAGTGGCAAGAGAGGTATGGACTCAAATGGCACTAATACCAGTTCGAGATCAACCGGCTGCTGCATATATGGATGGGAAACCACACTACTCACCGGAAGATGAAAAACTGGCTCAGATGTTACAGGCAAGGAAGAACACCAAAGGCTGGTATGTAACTCCGGTGGGACAAGTAATATTGCCGGTAAGAATTATGAAAGCAATACTAGAATCAGAACACAACAAATGTCATTGGGGTGCAGAAGCAATGGTGAAATTCCTGAAAAATGACATATTCTCAAACCAGATGTTAACATTAGCGAAGAGAATAAATGCTATGTGTCCGGTATGTATTAAAAACAATCCAGTAATTAGAAAACAGATTCAGATGGGCAAGCTGCAAGTAGGGCCTCAACCGGGAGATTACTGGCAGATTGATTTTTCTGAGCTACCAAAAGCCCAAATGTATAAATATCTTCTGGTGTACGTGTGTACGTTTTCAGGATGGCCTGAGGCCTTCCCTTGTAGAACTAATCAAGCTAAAGAGGTGGTGAAAACACTTCTGAAAGAGATCATCCCCAGATTCGGGGTTCCGTTAGGGATATCATCAGATAGGGGCCCACATTTTACAGCAGGAATTGTCCAACAAGTTTCAGTAGTATTAGGGATAACCTGGAATTTGCATACTCCTTGGAGACCACAATCAAGCGGGCAAGTGGAAAGGATGAATCAGACTCTAAAGGGTCAAATTAAGAAAATCTGCCAAGAGGCAAAAATTCAGTGGCCGCAGGCATTGCCGTTAGCTCTACTAAGAATTAGAATTAAACCAAGGGAAAGGTTAGGAGTAAGCCCGTATGAGATCCTATACGGCAAACCCTACCATGCAGCTACTTATAAGGGAGACCCCCATCTGGTAGGAGACCAGATGATACTAAATTATGTGTTATCTCTAAATAAGACTCTTACAGCTATTAGAGAAGCACTACAGTGGAATCGACCTCTATCACTGGATAATCCAGTCCACGACATACTTCCGGGAGACCAAGTTTATGTAAGGAACTGGTCAGTGGAACCCCTGAAAGAAACATGGGACGGTCCTCACCAGGTGATCATGACCACCTATACGGCTGTCAAGGTCGGCGGGATAGACAACTGGATTCATTACACCAGAGTCAAGAAAGTTCCTACGCAATGGTCGGTAGAAACTTTATCTCCTACACGAATGGTATTCAGAAGCAAAAATTAGGAGTAATGGTTCTCTTTCATCTCTTGGCATTGGTAGAAACTTATGTAAAAGTTGATGTATCTGAACCGTATCTGTTAGTACCTGAAACTACTGATGTTAACTTGACTTGTTTGTTTACTGATGACCAGGGAGCTGGATTTGAGGAAATTAATGCGAGATGTCGGTGGATCACGGGAGATGAATTAATCACAAAAGGAATCGAAACCATCTGGGATGTGACACGTCAGGAAGGGAAAACTACCCTGCAGATACCCAAAGTGTCAAAAGACAATGAAGGAAAATACACCTGTGTGATCTGGATACGGTATAGTGTTGATTATGGGGATATGAATCTATACGTTACTAACACTTCACAGAAAGAGGAGACTAGGGATGCAATTCAGATAATCCCAGCAAACAAGAGGGTGGAAATGTGGGATGGCCCCCGTTGAAAATAAATTGTACCTTTAAATTTGGAACACAATGCAGTCAAAAGGTCCAAGTGAAGTGGTGGAAGTTCAATGCCAGTCAGCAAATGTGGGATCCACAAACAGCAGGGGTAAGCTGGAGGTCAAATAAGTTGGGAGGTAAAGGATGGTTAAACATAACAAATCCCAGGGTTGGGAGGACAGAAGGGAAATATTTGTGCATTGTTATTTGTGGAGCTAGCGGAAACTATGGGATTAGAAACGTAGAGTCGGTACCCCATCAGCATCAGGGAATAAGGCCAGAACATGGAATATATCCGGCGGTGGAAGGAAAAGACGCGATTCTAAATTGTCTTGTACGAAATTTAAGTTATTCGGATTACGGGTGGTGGTATAAGGGAAAGAATTTAGAAACAGGAGGAAAATACCGAATTGAAAATAGGTTCCAATCGATAGTCTTGATCATTAAAAAGGTGAGCAGGGAAATTGATATTGGACGATATTGGTGCTGGATAGCCCGGGATGATTGGTGGGTTAATGGAATGGCGACGGTGTATATAAAGAAGAAAAGAGTGGTTCGACAGGTTATCGAAGATGGTAAACTAGCTAAAGTCGGGAGTCAAGAAAATTTAATAGTAGGACTAATTAGAGATTTTGGACTAATTCAGAATGCAACAACCATTACAGCATGTTTACCTATGCCGCATGCAGCAGGTGATCCCATACCCTGGGGAATTATACCAGTTCTCGAAATGCCCAAAATGTTACAGAATGTTTCCTGGAATTGTAAGTTTGTCACTACCGCAACTTATGAATGGGTAAATGTTTGTATATTGATTAGCAAAACAAAAATAACTAAGAAACAGTGTGAGCAAAAACCAGGATATTATGGATGGATTGAAGACCCGAAAATTAAAGGAAATTGTTTAATTCGAGACAGTGTAGTGCACCCTCGAGGCCCTGATTTATGTAGTAAAATGAGAACTCGGGAAAAACAAGAAAAGCGAGAGGAAGTGTGCCGAAATATCACCAATTCTACAACGATGAAACAATGGCAAACAATCTGGGGACCAAGCCTGTTAGAAACATATAGTTATATTGGACCAGTACATTGGTGTATACATTGGAAGGGAAAGAAGAATCAAACTTATTCACAGATGTATAAGGAAAGTAGTGAATGGAGAAAAGAGACACAGCTAATAGGGGATTGGAATTGTACACAAATTTACACTTGTGACACTCCTGATGAATATATTGGTTTAATGCCAGTTCGAATGCTACTGCAATTGGGTTGTGAGTGTAGAGGTTATAATCATTCCATCAGAGAAAGTTTAAAGCAAGTTGATTGCAAAACAGCCACAGTAAGGAGTCCAGGAAATCTGGTATGGGTAATGGGACATGGACACTGGACCACACATATGGCTGTCGATGGGCCAGCTACTCAGATTACCTTGGGAGTCCCAACACTTTGTCCATTCTGGAAATATTCAAAACTCACCACAAAGGAAATGCAGGGAAGGCAAAAACGGGATATTGGTGATGATATCGACGACATAGGATTAGGAAATGACGAGTGGCACGAACCATCTTCAGGGGTTAAGTTTGGGTGGGTGTTAGAATCTATATTTGTACAGGTATCAACATATCGGAATCGGGAAATGTTGTTTAAATTATTGGGACAAACTGAAAGGCTTGCAGCAGTAACTAAGAAGGGATTTAGGGATTTGAATCTACAACTACAAGCAACCACTAGAATGACAATACAAAATCGAATGGCCTTGGACCTGATGTTATTAAAGGAACATGGAGTTTGTGGGTACCTGCATGGTAGAATTGATCATTGTTGTGTGCACATCCCAAACGTTACTCAAGAAGTTGAAAAGGACATTAGCCAATTGGAACAAATCGAAGGGAAAGTCCATGAAATTCAGAAGGAAGCAGAACACAATTGGGTAGGAGAAATATTCAGCTCCCTGGGAATTCGAGTTTCTGGTTGGATATCATCTATTGTGCAATATGGAATCATGATTGTTGTGATTATCATTGTTGCCTTGATTATGTATAAGTGTCTTTTAGGAATGATCATGAGAGAAGGACAACATACTCGGAGAGTCATGAAGGCGATGACGCGCAGAGAAGTGATATTCCCGCAGAACCACCTGCAACCCCATCCAGACAACCCACCCGCTTATCAAGAGACGACAAACTAAATGGTTGAGCATCCTTGCGAAGATAATCGAAGAATGCTCAAAAGGGGGGACTTGTTGCAAATAAAGTAGAATTAAAATTGTAGAAGTAGTTAGGTTAAGGCTTTGACTGGCCAGGTAGGCCTTATGAGAATAACAAGTCTTGGGAAACAAGAAGGAGTGTGCTGAAGAAGAAGGAACAATGATTAAAGGAATCGGTAGTGCATATAGGACAAACAGAACTAGCAGAAATAACGAAACAGTTGCTTAGGAATAAGAAAGGTGTATTGTATAAAAAGGGGTTCTGGTGATGGGAATTAGTTAACCATTATCCTTAGGTTAGACAAGCATGAAAATTTATAAGTTTGGGGGGTGATTACCAATTGTTATATGTATGAAATATGAGACTAGATGTAATTACATTAAGAAAACAAAGATGTAGAATTCTGCATGTAAGCCAAATTGTAAAAGGTATAAAAACTGAACAGAGAATGAGGGTCTTCGGAATCCTGACTTGGGACGCTAGTCCGCAGGTTTCCCAGGCCCTGAATAAAGCACTGCATAAACTGACACTCTGTTGGTTTGTGTCTCTGTTTACGGGCAACATTGCCATAGTTCAGCAGCCCAAATAGGCTTACCTCTGCGCTGCCAGTTATTGTGCTTCCACTGTTTTAACCAATCCCAAAATGCATTTGCCACCATCCATGAGTCACTATAAAGATAGAGCACTGGCCATTTTTCCCGTTCAGCAATGTCTAAGGCCATCTGGATGGCTTTTACCTCTGCAAACTGACTCGATCCACCTTCTCCCTCAGTTGCCTCTGCAACTCGACGTGTGGGACTCCACACAGCATCTTTCCACTTACGACGATTTCCTACAAGGCGGCAAGATCCATCAGTAAATAGGGCATACTGCTTCTCATTATCTGCTAACTGATTATATGGTGGAGCTTCCTCAGCCCGTGTCACCACCTCCTTAGAAGGCATTGCAAGGTCTTTACCTTGTGGCCAGTCTGCAATTACCTCTAAAAGTCCTGGATGATTGTGATGACCCATTCGAGCTCTCTGTGTAATCAGGGCAGTCCATTTGCTCCATGTAGCATCGGTGGCATGATGTGTGGAAGGAACTTTACTCTTGAACGTCCATTTTAGGACTGATATTCGTGGTACTAGGAGAAGCTGTGCATCAGTACCAATCACTTCTGAAGCAGCTTTAACTCCTTCATATGCGGCCAGTATTTCTTTTTCGGTTGCAGTAGAGTTGGCCTCAGAGCCTTGATATTTTCGGCTCCAAAATCCTAAGGGTCGACCTCGAGTTTCTCCTGGTGCCCTCTGCCACAGGCTCCAGGCAGGACCATTGTCCCCAGCTGCGGTGTATAGCAAATTTTTAATATCTTGCCCTGTTTGAATTGGCCCAAGAGCTACTGCCTGTACAATCTCTTGTTTGATTTGTTCAAAGGCCTGTTGCTGTTCAGGGCCCCATTGAAATTTGTTTTTCTTTTGAGTCACATCAAAAACAAGTTTCACAATCTGACTGTAACCAGGAATATGCATTCTCCAGAAACCCACAGTACCTAAGAAGGATTGTGTTTCTTTTCTGTTAGTTGGTGGCAACATAGCTGATATTGCATGAAATCACATCTATTGGTCTCGAAGGGTCCCTTCGTTTAACGACCATCACACCAATATGGCTACAAGTCGTCCTCCCTTTATTGCTCCGGACAGCCCAATATATACAGTTCAGCAGTGTTCACATGCCTGCCCCTTAACAGAGTTGGTCAGTTACAGGTTTACACGCGCCAGCGTTTTATTGGGCAGTGCCATTCTACTATGCAAGCGGCTCTCGCCCCCCCTTCTCCCCCCGGGGCCAGCACCTCCAGCCAGGCATCTCACAAAGCTCTCACAAAACAGATAAAACCTCCTCCTCCTCCTCGTGCCCCAAGGCAACTTCAAGGACAGAGCCTCTGTTTAGGCCTAAGCTGGGTTGTCCACATCTTTAAAGTAATACCACGCCTCTGCTCCGCAAGAAGTTCCTCTAAATATCCCCCTTTTTCTTTTTGGACAACCCAGGCTTCGTCCGCTAGCTTGCTTATCATTTTCTTGATTATACTTATCAAACAACTAAACATAACTAAGCCTATAACAATTAAAACTGCAATAACCAAAAATGCCTTAACTAAACTCCTAATTCATCCTGTCAAAGTTCTCACACCCATCACCCTAAATCATCCAGACCCGCAGTCCCTGGGGAGCCCCTGTTGCAGCGAGGTTTCTGGAGAACCCTCCCGACAATTGGGAAGTCCTACACAGTGCGTCCACCCGTAGGTGAGGTTTCCGAAGTCGCTGCAAGAGGGTCCAGCATTTATACTATTAAATAAACAACCTTACATAACGTTGAATGCGGGAACATCTGGTGTTGTTTGCTCCATTGAATTCTTCTCACAGCTTGGCCAGGGCTGAAGGAAGAATGCAAAGGAGTCTCCCTGTCTATTTTGGTCCTTAATCACACACTTCTAACAAAGCAAAAGGCAGCTGGTTTCCCCCACCTTGCTTTTACCTAAAGAAGATCACTCTGCTGGTTAGAACCATGAATCTTAACACCTATTATGTGACTTTGATTAGACAGTCTTACACAACCAATATAAGCTTCATTGTTAGTCACACAAAGAGGATACATATTAATACAACAGGTAACATTGAAAACAGTTACATTTTCCCATAATTACTCTACCATCAGCCATAAGCATCTTCTGCCAGTCCAATCCATATCGTCGTTGGTAATCGGTACCTCAGGGTCTCATCACGTCACTGGGCGAAACAGAGGGGTTCAACAGGCAGGCCCAGTGCACGGTCGTGTTGCTGCTACGCTGTTGAAGTGACAGGATGCTGCACAGCCACATCATGCAGGATCATGCGGTTCCCAGGTCCCTTGTCCGTTATTAATAATGACAGGACACGCAATCGAACTGGCTGCTTCCCAATCTCCCTCTATTACAGCGTCTCTGATGACACTGCTCCATCGCTGTTGCAAAGGATCCTTTATGGTTCAAGCTTGAAAATCAGGCTTGAGTGAGGGAGCTGATGGTAGTGGGGGAGCTGAACTGGTTGAAGGGTTTCTTCTATTTCTTGCTGTCTAGTTGATAATTCAGCTGGTTTGTTCAGGATCTCTTTCAGGGGTTCATCCTGATCTTCCTTCTTTTCTTCCCCTCCCCTTTTTTTTTTCTTTTTTTTTTCCTTTTTTTTGTCTTTTTTTTTTTTTTTTCTTATTAGCTCAAGTATTTCTTCAATCACTCTGTTATCACACAGGGAGAGCAGAATTTCCCAGGTCTGTTTTGATCACACTCTCCCGTTCACTCCCATGCACATCTGGTGTACAAGAAGTGTCTTATCTTCATTCCCACGGACAAGCTCTGAACATGAACTGTACCTGGCAGGGGCTTGATCGGCTTGATCGGCCGCTCAAGCTCTGGTCTCTGGTGCCCTTTTGGTCACACCCGGAACTCTCCTGCCTCCAGCTCTCCAATTCCCAAATCGGCTCACGTCCGATGCTTCGGAGTCTTCCCACATTTAAGCAATTCCGCATTTAAGCGTCCATAGAGGGTCCCTTGTTCAGGCGCCAGATCTAGAAGGGTCCCTTCGGAGAGTCGGCCAAGTTAACGACCATCACACCAATATGGCTACAAGTCGTCCTCTCTTTATTGCTCCAGACAGCTCAATATATACCGTTAAGCAGTGTCCCCACGTCTGCCCCTTAACAGAGTTGGTCAGTTACAGGTTTACATGCGCCAGCGTTTTATTGGGCAGTGCCATTCAACTATGCAGGCGGCTCTCGCCCCCCCTTCTCCCCCCGGGGCCAGCACCTCCAGCCAAGCATCTCGCAAAGCTCTCACAAAACAGATAAAACCTCCTCCTCCCCGTGTTCCAAGGCAGCTTCAAGGACAGAGCCTTTGTTTAGGCCTAAGCTGGGTTGTCCACATCTTTAAAGTAATACCGCACCTCTGCTCCACAAGAAATTCCTCTACATATTGGGATCTGACGACGCCCATCTTGCCATTTCACTCCCAAATACTGGATCTCTCGTGCAGGTCCCTTGACCTTACTTCTCTTTATGGCAAAACCAGCATCCAAAAGAATCTCAATTATTTTCTTACCTTTCGTGAAAACTTCTTCTGCTGTGTTACCCCATACGATGATGTCATCGATGTATTGCAGATGTTCCGGAGCTCCACCCCTCTCCAGGGCAGTATGGATCAGTCCATGGCAGATGGTAGGGCTGTGTTTCCACCCCTGGGGCAGTCGGTTCCAGGTGTACTGGATACCCCTCCAGGTGAAAGCAAACTGCGGCCTGCACTCTGCTGCTATAGGAATAGAGAAAAACGCACTAGCAATGTCAATTGTGGCATACCACTGAGCTGCCTTGGACTCCAGCTCATACTGAAGGTCTAACATGTCCGGCACGGCAGCACTCATCGGTGGTGTGACCTCATTTAGGCCACGATAGTCTACAGTCAGTCTCCATTCTCCATCAGACTTTCGCACAGGCCAGATAGGACTGTTAAATGGTGAGCGAGCTTTGCTGATCACTCCTTGGCTTTCTAGTTGACGAATCAGCTTATGGATGGGAGCTACAGAGTCTCGGTTGGTACGATATTGTCGTCGATGCACTGTTTTAGTAGCAATTGGTACCTGTTGGTCTTCAGTTTTCATCAGCCCTATGACACTAGACTCCTCTGAAAGTTTGGGCAAGCTAGACAGCTGATCATTGTCCTCAGTCTCTACAGCTGCTATGCCAAAAGCCCATCGATACCCTCTTGGATCTTTAGAATACCCTCTCTTGAGGAAGTCTATGCCAAGAATGCATGGGGCATTTGGACCAGTCACTATGGGGTGCTTTTTCCACATATTCCCAGTAAGGCTCATTTCAGCCTCCAATACAGACAGTTGTTGAGAACCACCTGTCACTCCAGAAATAGTAACAGTTTCAGTACCTGTATGATTCGATGGCATTAGAGTGCACTGTGCACCAGTGTCCACCAGAGCTCTATATTTTCGTGGTTCTAATGTGCCAGGCCACCGAATCCACACAGTCCAATAAACTCGGTTGTCCCTCTCCTCCACCTGGCTGGAGGCAGGGCCCCTCTAATTTTGAGGTTGATTCACGGGGTTTACCTGATTCACAGTATTGGTATTAACTACATTTACATTCTGATTGTTCCTTCTCGTGGCAGATTGTTGTCTTCTATTGGTGTTTCGCAAATTGGATACTCGTTCTCGTAGAGCAGAAGTAGGTTTTCCATCCCAGTTTCTCATGTCCTCACCATATCCACATAGGAAAATCCACAAGTCATTCTGTGACAAGTTGCCATCATTTTTAGTTGATCTTGAAGGTCTGTATTTTCTAACAGCATCAACGCGGCTCCATTGAGGTCTGTCATCTCTCTTGGATAATGTTTCAATCAGCTTCTCTAATGATTGATTTATTTTCTCAAATGATTCACTATTTTTCTCAATTGCGTGATTGGTTTTCTCCATTGTTCTCTCAATTGATTGATTGGTTTTCTCCATTGCTATCTCAGTCGCTTTCTCAATTGATTTCTCCAGTGATCTGTTGTTTTCCTCAATTATTTTTTCCACGGCAGCAATCTGAATTTGTTGGGGATTGGCAGTACTGTCTTCATACTGTTGTGCTTTGTTGGCCACTTCACTCACTGTTGGTACCTGACCATCTCCATCTAATGCCCAGACCATTGTTGACAAGGTGTGCTTATACACTGGTGGTGCACTCCTCACAAACATCTGAATAACGTGTTTGTGGCAGGGCATTTCATCAGGGTTTAAAATTGTTTGTGGATCGCTGTAAATCACCTCTCTCACTGCTAGTTCTCTCAGGTACTTAATGCCTTTCTCCATGCTGGTCCAGTTGGTTGTGTGGATAGGAATATCGTCCTTGTGGGTATACCGGTTCTTAATAGCTGTCAAGAGTCGTCTCCAGAGGCTGAGACTGTTGTCGTCTTTTGCAAGTTCCGTGTCAACGCCTGCGTTTCCAGACAGGGATCCCAGCTGTTTGGCTTCTTTACCGTTCAGATTAATGGTCTCGGCTCCTTTATCCCAACATCGGAGTAACCACCTGTAATATGATTCACCCTCACGACGGCCAAAGTCCTTTCTCACATCTCGCATGTCCCTCAGAGTTAAAGGTTTGACAGCTGCCTCTGATTCTGACCCTGAACTATCTGATGACTTCGATTGGGAAGGACCCTTTCCTGCATCAGAATCATCTGATGTTGGGTGATTTGTCTTTGTTAGATGTTTCTTCCCAGTCACAGGGATACCAGCTTTCTTTCCTGAGTCTGAATCTGAGTCATCTGATGGTGCTACTTTAGAAGGGCCTTGTCCTGGAGTTGTGTCATCTGTTGTTAGGGCAATTGACTTTTTCCAATGTTTCTTTCTAGTCACGGGGGCGACATTTGCTGATACACACTGAGTGCTAAAGGACACAGTGATACTCAATGACTTGCACAAATTCCTACAGAAATGCCACAATGCCAAGAGATTCATGGGCATTAACATCAGAATCAATAACAATTCAATCCTTCGATCAAAATAACTGCATTCACAATCACAATCACAATCCTCAAAACCTGGTATACTCAGATTAGCAAACAAATGGGTCTAATTTCCTAAGGTGAAATTGAAAGTGTAGTTAGAAACAAAATTCATCATTGTATTCTTAAGGTATTCAGGTATGCTGATCACCCAAATTACTGCAGAATACACCGACACTAAAAAAACCAGCACAGTGAGAAGTCTCGTCATGAAACCAAAACAGGCAAACCACAGAAAGATATACCAAATCACACTCGAGAGTTTGGACAAAATTTTGACACCTAATGAGGAACCCACATTTAAAAGGACATGACATAACATTTCACCGACCGATAACATGATGTGAGCTGTCCGGTTTTTCTCCTCTAACCCTTCAGAACTCTCAAAGAAAAGATCTGATACGCTCTCAACTGCGCCGGATGGAGTTTAAACTATGCGGGCAATATGTCAGAGCCCAGTTGTATCTAAATAGCTGGTAAAATATTCTGAGCCTGATTGGTGTTTGTTTTCTTGCCCCACGTTGGGCACCAATAAATCTGTCGTGGGTTAGGGCTGGGCCAGCCACTAACACGGACAGACGCTCTCTAACCCCCTCTTCCCCCCCTAAACGGGAAGAGAAAAGGGAATGAGGCAGAGAGACTTACGGATGAGAGAAGAGAAAAAACTAGAACAGCTTTAATGAAAATAATAGAAATAATGGTAAAAAGATCATAGAATCATAGAATCATAGAATCATAGAATGTTAGGGATTGGAAGGGACCTCGAAAGATCATCAAGTCCAATCCCCCTGCCAGAGCAGGAATGCCTAGATTATGCTACACAGGAACGTGTCCAGGCAGGTCTTGAATGTCTCCAGAGAAGGAGACTCCACAACCTCCCTGGGCAGCCCGTTCCAGTGTTCCGTCACCCTCACTGAGAAGAAGTTTCTTCTCGAGTTTAAGCGGAACCTCTTATATTCCAGTTTCAGCCCATTACCCCTTGTCCTATTGTTGGTTGTCACCAAGAAGAACCTGGCTCCATCCTCGTGACACTCACCCTTGATATATTTGTAAACATTAATGAGGTCACCCCTCAGTCTCCTCTTCTCCAAACTAAAGAGCCCCAGCTCCCTCAGTCTTTTCTCATAAGGGAGATGCTCCACTCCCTTAATCATCCTAGTTGCCCTGTGCTGGACTCTCTCCAGCAGTTCCCTGTCTTTCTTGAACTGAGGGGCCCAGAACTGGACGCAATATTCCAGATGGGGTCTCACCAGGGCAGAGTAGAGGGGAAGGAGAACCTCTCTTGACCTACTAACCACCCCCCTTCTAATACACCCCAGGATGCCATTGGCCTTCCTGGTCACAAGGGCACAGTGCTGGCTCATGGTCATCCTGCTGTCCACCAAGACTCCCAGGTCCCTTTCCCCTACACTACTCTCTAATAAGTCATTCCCCAACTTATACTGGAACCTGGGGTTGTTCCTACCCAGATGCAAGACCCTACATTTACCCTTGTTGTATTTCATTAAATTTTTCCCCGCCCAACGCTCCAGCCTGTCCAGGTCTCGCTGAATGGCAGCACAGCCTTCTGGTGTGTCAGCCACTCCTCCCAGCTTGGTGTCATCAGCAAACTTGCTGATAGTACTCTCTAGTCCCTCATCCAAGTCATCGATGAATATATTGAATAATACTGGTCCCAGTACTGACCCTTGAGGGACTCCACTGGATACAGGCCTCCAACCAGACTCCGCCCCATTGACCACAACTCTTTGGCTTCTTCCCCTCAGCCAGTTCACAGTCCACCTCACTACCTGAGAGTCTAGACCACATTTCCTCAGTTTAGCAGCAAGGATGCTGTGGGAGACTGTGTCAAATGCTTTACTGAAGTCAAGGTAGACCACATCCACCGCTCGGTCATCATCTATCCACCTTGTTATATCCTCATAAAAGGCTATGAGGTTAGTCAAGCACGACTTCCCCTTGGTGAAGCCATGTTGACTGTCTCTAATGACCCTCTTATCCTTGATATGCCTTGAGATGGTACCAAGGATAAGTCGTTCCATCACTTTCCCAGGGATGGAGGTGAGGCTGACCGGTCTATAGTTACCCAGGTCCTCCTTCTTGCCCTTTTTGAAGACTGGAGTGACATTTGCTTCCCTCCAGTCCTCAGGCACCTCTCCCGTCTCCCAAGACTTGGCAAAGATGATGGAGAGTGGTCTAGCAAAAGTAAAGAACTATATACAACTATAGATAGTAGCCCGAAATCAAACCCGACTCCCTCCCCCGATAGAAATCACCACTGATACTGCAGAGCAGGAGACACTGGGGAAACCCCAGGCTCGGTGGCGGCGGGGAGCTGGGTACAGGGAGCTGGATTCGGGAACACAGGATCCGGATCAAAATCAGGAGGTCAGATGGAATCCTCTCTGGACACCGGCCATTGCAGAAAAAGGGCGAACAAAAGGCAAAAAAAGGGCAAAAGGGCGAAAAAGGGCAAAAAGGGTCGAAACTCTCGTGATCACTCAATTTATACTAGATATGACGTATATGGGATGAAATACTCTCGTTGGTCACCTGTCCTGTCTATTACCCCCCGGAGGTGCCACCTTTTACTTCCTTGTGCCCCCCTCTTACTACCCGGCACCCCCAGCGTGGCACACAAGAGCCAGCAGTGGCCTTGGTCACTATAGGAATAAGTATAAGCAAGAGCCTTTCTACATACCAGTCCCAGGCAGTGACTGTAACATCAGGTGTTATCACTGCCAGTAGCACACACTGTCTGCAAAAACATGCTGCTGACTTCAGAATGTGCAGCCTTTTGGAAGACACTAAACGGGAAAGTAAAAATCACTAAACAGGACTGGGTTTTTAGCTAAACCCAGGACAGGTACCAATTGCTAACTCGACGGTGCATCGGCGGCAATATCGCACCAACCCAGACTCCCTGGTTCCCATCCATAAGCTGATCCGTCAGCTGGAGAACCAAGGGGTTATTAGCAAAACTCGCTCACCCTTTAACAACCCCATATGGCCAGTGCGAAAATGTAACGGGGAATGGAGACTGACAGTGGATTATCGTGGCTTGAATGAAGTTACGCTGCCATTGAGTGCTGTCGTGCCAGACATGCTCGAGCTTCAATATGAGCTAGAATCGAAGGCTGCCAAATAGTATGCCACCATTGATATCACTAATGTGTTTTTCTTGATCCCTCTGGCAGCAGAGTGCAGGTCACAGTTTGCCTTTACTTGGAGGGACATTCAGTACACTTGGCATTGACTGCCCCAGGGGTGGAAACATAGCCCCACCATTTGCCATGGACTAATCCATGCTGCACTGGATCAGGGGGAGGCTCCAGAACACCTGCAGTACATTGATGACATTATTGTATGGGGCAATATAGCAGAAGAAGTTTTTGAGAAAGGGAGGAAGATAATTCAAATCCTTCTGAAAGCCGGTTGTGCCATAAAACGTAGTAAGGTAAAAGGGCCTGCGCAGGAGATCCAGTTTTTGGGAGTAAAGTGGCAAGATGGACGCCGCCAGATTCCCATGGATGTGATTAACAAGATAGCAGCCATGTCCCCACCAACTAGTAAAAAGGAGACACAGGCATTCTTAGGCGCAGTGGGGTTTTGGAGGATGCACATCCCAAGTTACAGCCAGATTGTGAGCCCTCTTTTCCAGGTGACCCAGAAGAAGAACGATTTCAAATGGGGCCCTGAACAACAGGCCTTTGAGCAGATTAAACAAGAGATTGTTTGTGCAGTATCTCTTGGGCCAGTCCAGACAGGACAAGATGTTCAAAATGTGCTTTATACTGCAGCTGGGCAGAATGGCCCTGACTGGAGTCTCTGGCAGAGGGCACCAGGGGAGACTCGAGGCCGACCCTTAGGGTTTTGGAGTCGGGCATACAGAGGATCTGAGTCCTGTTACACTCTCACTGAGAAGGAGATACTGGCAGCGTATGAAGAAGTCCGAGCTGCCTCAGAAGTAATTGGTACTGAGGCACCGCTTCTTTTAGTACCCCGATTTCCAGTTTTGGGCTGGATGTTCAGAGGGAGGGCCTCATCTACACATCATGCGACTGATGCCACGTGGAGTAAATGGATGGCACTGCTCACCCAGCGGGCCCGAATGGGGAACCCCAATCGACCAGGAATTCTGGAGGCAATTACAAACTGGCCAGAAAGCAAGGACTTTGAAGTGTCACGACAGGAGGAAGTGAAACGTGTGGAAGAGGCCCCACGATATAACGAACTACCGGAGAATGAGAAGCGATACACTCTGTTCACTGATGGGTCCTGTCGCATTGTGGGAAAGCATCGAAGATGGAAGGCTGCTGTATGGAGCCCTACCCAGCAAGTTGCTGAAGCCACTGAAGGGGAGGGTGAATCGAGTCAATTTGCAGAGGTAAAAGCCATTCAACTGGCTTTAGATATTGCTGAGCGGGAAAAGTGGCCAGTACTCTATCTCTACACTGACTCGTGGATGGTGGCAAATGCTCTGTGGGGGTGGTTACAGCAATGGGAGCAGAATAACTGGCAACACTGGGGCAGGCCTATGTGGGCTGCCAAACTGTGGCGGGATATTTCTGCCCGGGTGGAGAACCTGCTTGTGAAAGTACATCATGTAGATGCCCACATCCCCAAGAATCGAGCCACAGAAGAGCACCTAAACAACCAGCAGGTAGATCGGGCCACTAAGATCCAGGTGTCTCAGGTGGACTTGGACTGGCAGCACAAAGGTGAATTGTTCATAGCTTGGTGGGCCCATGACTCCTCAGGCCATCAGGGAAGGGATGCGACACACAGATGGGCTCGTGAGCGAGAGAGCGACCACGTGGTAACTTTGTCTCTCCCTACTGATCAGTCAACTTGAACCATGACACCCCTGTTGCAGCGAGGTTTCTGGAGAACCCTCCCGACAATTGGGAAGTCAGACGCAGTGTGTCCGCTCGTAGGTGAGGACTCCGAAGTTGCTGCAAGAGGGTCCAGCATTTATACTATTAAATAACCTTACCTAACTTTGAATGCGGGAACATCTCGTGGTGTCCTCTCTGTTGGATTCCACCCACAGCCTGGCCAGGGCTAAAGGAAGAATACAAGGGAGTCTCCCTATCTATTTCAGCCCTTAAGCACATATTTCTCACCAAAGCCAGACCTCTGGTCTCAGTCGTCACATACTTCTAACAAAGCCAGAGGCAGCCAGTTTCCCAGCCTTGCACCTGGCCTTTAGCTAAAGAAAGATCACCCTGCTGCTCCCACCACAGATTTAGTCTTACAGCAACGCTTTTACAGATTGGCATTAGAATATATATACACGTATGCTTAAAATAGGTGATCAATACATTACATATGTGATTAATACTATATAGTGTGGGGCTGTGAGGTTCATCTATAGGTCAGCTTCAGTTCAGGGCCTATGATTCAGGTCCTAGCACTTCATCCTGTCAATTGGCAAAACAGCAAAAGTTTAAAATGGTGAATTATTAGTGTAGTCAGCAACCTGTGAAGAACTGTTTAGAAGGCCAAAAGAAGTAAGAAACTAGGACAAAGGTATTTCCGATGGTGGGAGATCACAGCCACCAACTCGTGGACCACCTACCCCAGTTATACCACCAACCCAAAAGATTAGTGCAGAGGAGGCCAACTAGGCATGCGTATTAATTTACATGCTAAGCGAAGGAACTATAACCAATCATTTAATAGAATAACAACTAATATGTATTAAAAAGTTGAATATGTTAATGTTTTGTGTATAAATAACTGTAAACGTGAAGATGTGGTGTGCTGTCTTGGGACAGGCCCCCATACATGCGTATCTGTGTAATAAAAGGAAACACCTCTGCTCTGTATGTGGATTGGCTCATTGCACGTTGGGTGATGAATCCCAGGTTTTGGGACAACAATACTGCCTCTTGGGATTAACTGCATGGGTTAATAAGTGGCAAACAGATAACTGGACAATGAGATGTGTGAATTTATACCTGTGGGTTCGACATGTTGATATTTATGTCACCTGGAGTGTTGGGGAAGAGAGGGAGCACAATGCCACAGTTGATCACTTAGCTCAAATGAATAGTACCACTTTACTTCCTGATCCACTTCCCTTGATGCTCTGTCTCCTGATGAGGAAGCCCTTGCTAAATGGGCCCATGAAAAAATCTGGCCACCTGGGGATTGATGGCATACATAGATGGGCTCAAAGCCATCTCAATGGGTACACTCAAATCCCACTGGGAGAACAAGAGAGTAAAGTGTCTTTACAAATGAATGATAAAACAAGAAGGGCAGTGTGTGGGTTTTTTTCATGTCAGTGATGGAACAAAGAGGAGAGTGTCCTTCATGATAGAGGGAGTCCCAGGACACAGTCTGTGAGGAGAAGATAACGAGACACCTGGACCAGTAGGGCTGTTAATTAAGTCAGCAGCAAGGATGCTCTAAACTTTTGAACTCTAAGAAAGAGTGCACAGGCTTAAGAGGCCGATGAATATTAACTTCTCCTCCCTGGGCAGCATAAAGTTGGAGTTAATAAAACATGCAATGTGTGTTGTCAAGGGGGCATATGTTAAGGGGGAACATGGAACAGGCGGATCGGGAAGTCTGTACCTCCTGAGTGCCTCAGCCACTGGGGAAAGGGAGAGGGTTTCATGCGGCCGGGAAATTGGGATAAAAGGAGGCTGCGTCCTCCGGCAATTGGAGAGACCTCACTGGGACTTGGCAACCCCGGTGAACTCTCCCTTTAATCGAATAAAGTTAAGACTCCTCTGTCTTCTTTGTGAACACTGACCTCTGGCAACAGGATTTTCCGTACAACTAGGGGCTCGTCCAGGATCCTTCCACCTTCCAGGGACAGCGGATGGTGAATGGGACTGACGGCGCACCTCACCAAGATTTCAGTGATCAGTTCCCTTCGGCGGCTGCTGGCACTGGACGACTGATTGGGTTCCCAAGACTGTTTGGAGACAGACGAGTAGCGAAATGAGCTGGTCCGTGAAGAGGTCTGAAGGAAAGGACCACGAAAAATCACCAGTGAGTATGGGAACTTCGGGGGGTAAAGGATGCCCAGGAAGGGCAGCAAAGGGACTGTTGGGAAGGGGTCCTGATGCTCGGGATGACAATCCTGAAATACCCCTGGAGTCTTCCTTAGGGAGAATATTGAGGTTTGGGATAACCTGCACATTTCCCTAGAAGTAACCAAGGATGTAATAGTAAAATTTTGCTATTTTTCCTGGCCAGACTATACTCTGGAGAGAGGATATAGATGGCCCCCTCTTGGGCTAGAGGGAAAGGGAATAAGTGAGGGTTGGAGACAAGAGAGAGAGAAGGAGGGGATAATGAAGATGTGGAGGATTTGGGTTTATAATTGTGCCACTTTACCATTCAGGATGTAAAAGGAAAATGGGGAAAAAAAGTGGGACCCTTTTACTTTAAAGTTTTATTATTTTTCTGGGCTGGAAAATAATTGAAACAATGGAAAAGTTTGGTTATTTTTCTTGGCTCGAATAACAATGTGAGAAGTGGGGAGGGAGGATCCTCTCACCTGGAAACAGTTTACAGAATATTGTAATAATTGGTGGCCAATGTATATTCTTAAACATGAGGGAAATTGCTGAAATAATGTAATATTGCAATTAATGATATTTTGCTGGTGAGAAGGAAAATGGGATGAAATACTGTCTGTAGATCTTTTCTTTACACTCAGAAATGATTATAAATCCAGGAAGGACTATGGGTTAATGGTTCAAGATAGCAATGTTTTGGTGTTAAAGGCAGAAAATAAGATGGTGTTGTTCGTCATGTAGCATCAGTAGGCAATGCAATAAATGTAAAAAGAAATGTGAGGAAGAAGGAGAAGAGGATGTTGATATGTTGGCTGGACTGAGGAGGAGAAATGAGCAGGAAGAGGCTGCACGGGATGAAGGGGGGGTGAGCAGAGGACAGAGGGAAAGAAGGAGCAGTGATAGCGACAGTTCTGGTGAGGGAGAAAGTTTACAAACCCCTCTCAGACAGGTGGTAGGAGGGTTTGGGGATTGGTTTGGGTAAAGGTGCTGGTTTTGGTATCAGATTTAAAAGCTTGGAAATATATAGCAGGCATACTTTATTGGGTTGGCCTGGCCAGATTTCGGCGGCGGGGGGAGGGGGGGGGAGCTGCAGGGTGGCTTCTGCAAGAAGCTGCTAGAAGCTCCCCGAGTTTGATAGAGCCAATGCCAGCCGGCTCCAAAGAGGGACCCGAGCTGGCCAAGGCTGAGCCTATCAGTAAAGTGACAGGAGAGGAACGCCTCTGTGAAAACATATTTAAGAACGGGGAAAAAACTGCGCCACAACAGCTGGCACAGAGATGGAGGAGTGAGAATCTGTGAAGACACCAAGGTCAGGGAAGAAGGAGGGAGGGAGGATGAGCTCCAGGCGCTGGAGCAGAGAGTCCCCCGGGTTGTGGTGAAGACCATGATGAAGCGGGTTGTCCCCCTGCAGCCCATGGGCGGGTGTAGATGTACACCATGTAGAGGACTCCACGCCATGTGGGTGGATGCCTGAAGGGGGCTGTAGCCCGTGGGAATCCCACATCAGAGTAGGTCGCTGCCGGAACCTGTAGCTCATGGAAGAGGGAATGCCCATGCTGGAGCAGGTTGGCTGGTGGGACTTTTATGACACTGCGGGGGACTCATGATGGAGTAGTTTCCCCTGAAGGACTGTGCCTCAGACTCACGAGGGGTGGGCTGCCCCTCGTGAGGTAATGTACTGGGTTCAGCTAGGATAGGGTTAATTCTCAGTAAAGGAGCTAGTCGGCAATAGCTCAAACAAACTAGTCGCTAGTCAAAGGGATATTCGATACCATCGTGAAGTCATGCTGGGGTGTATATATATGGAGCTGGTTGGGGTGGGGGCGCTCTCTCTCTTCCGGGTGCTCGGGCTATGTCGCTGGGTTTCCGGGTGGTGAGATCCGCCTTACATGTTACTCGCGTTATATCTGTTTGACCGTTACTGTTATTTCACTGTTATTGTTACCATTTATGTTCACCATTAAACCAAACTGCTTTTATCTCAACCTCACGAGCCTCCGCCTCCTGCTCTCTCCGGGCTCTTCCCCTCACTCCCGGCAGGGGGGAGCGAGTGAGAGAGCGACCACGTGGTTCTTTGTCTCTCCCGGCTGGTGACTCGGCTTAAACCACAACAGGTGTCTCACGTTGGGCAGTTTGTGATGAACTGCCCTTCGTGGGATGACTCACGCTGGAGAAGAGAGTGTGAAACTTGTCTCCTGTGAGAGGGACCCCACAATGGCCCTGGGGAAGAGTGAAGAGTCCTCCCCCGGAGTGAAGCAGGGGTGAAACCAACGTCAGATGAACTGACCGTAACCCCCATTCCCTGTCCCCCTGCGCCGCTCGGGGGGAGGAGGTGGAGAAACCGGGATTGATGTTAAGCCCGGGAAGAAGGGAGGGATGGGGGGAAGGTGTTCTGTTTGTTAAGATCTTTTTGCTCTTTCTCACTTTATTCACACAAGCTGTTTTATTGTTTAGTGCATAGAGTTTGTGAAGAAGGGTCCTTTCGGAGAGCCGGCCAAGTAATGACCATCCCACTGATACGGCTACAAGTCGTCCTCCCTTTATTGCCCTGGACAGCTCAATATATACAGTTCAGCAGTGTCCACGCGCCTGCCCCTTAACAGAGTTGGTCAGTTACAGGTTTACACACGCCAGCGTTTTATTGGATAGTGCCATTCAACTATGAAAGTGACTCTCGCCCCCTCCTTCTCCCCCTGGCAAGGCTCTTCACAAAACAGCTGCACCTCCTCCTCTCCGTGCCCCAAGGCAGCTCCAAGGACAGAGTCTTTGTTCAGGCCTAAGCTGGGTTGTCCAAAACTTTAAAGGGATACCGCGCCTCTGCTCCACAAGAAATTCCTCTACAAGTTTGCATAGCAATTTTTGTTATGGATAGAAAAGTCACTTAAGAAGAGAGATTTGAACCTGAGTTGTATTGTGAATTGCCTCTGGAAAAAGAGAAAACACAGATATCACAGATTCTTCTTGCTATTATGTGAATCTCCTCCTCTCAGGCCTGTGGTGGCAGCAACATTAACTGCATGTACAGAGAATGAGGATTGAAAACTCTGTAAGTGACTTCAAAGAAATGTGGAGAGCTAGTCAGTGCTTTAGAGAGAAATAATTGTTTGCACTTTGGAAATCAGACATTTAATTTTGTTACTGAAGACACTGCATGGTTTTCTTATCTGCAGACCAAAGGAAATCCCTTGAATGGGAGACTGAGAAGAAATGTGTATCAAAATCATTTCTCTTTGATGTAGTGATAGTAAAACCTAAGGGCCCTCGGAGATTAAGCTTTCTATAAAACCACCATAGGTCGTTACAACTTGTGACTAATATTTTCTCCAGAAACATCAAAATAAAAACCCCAGTCAGCTAAACATAAGAGGTTCCATAAAAATATTAGAAAAAACTTTTTCACAGTGAGGGTGACAGAGCCCTGGCACAGGCTGCCCAGGGAGGTTGTGGAGTCTCCTTCCTTGGAGACATTCAAAACCCGCCTGGACGCCTTCCTGTGCACTCTGCTGTAGGTGATCCTGCTCTGGCAGGGGGGCTGGACTAGATGATCTTTGAGGTCCCTTCCCACTCCTGACATTCTGTGATTCTGTGATTGTGTCATTACTCACAATGCCTTGGCTAATGTCCTAGCAGAAATTCCAGTCCCACCTGGCAACACGATATACCAGTATATTGATGATATTTTGACCTGGGGAAAGGACCAGGAAAACATAAAGGATACTATGAAAACTGTTCATAAAACATTACTGGAATTAGGATTAGAAGTTCCAGATTCAAAGTGCCAGGGACCAGCACAGGAGGTTAAATTCTTGGGAGTATGGTGTGTTAAAGGAGCTGCTTCTATTCCTCCAGACACCTTGGAAAAAATAGAACAGGGGCAGAATCCATCTAGTGTAAAGGAATTGCAACAGGTCTTGGAAGACTTAGGTTACTGGCAAAAACATATCCCTGTTTTTTCTATTATTGCCCACCCTTTGTATAATCTGCTTAAAAAGGAAAAATCATGGGAATGGACCAAACAGCATACTAATGCCTTAGAATTGTTAATGAAGGAACTGAGATTATTTCAACAGTTTGGTCCTATACACCCCACCAACCGCATCCATGTTGAATGGGGGTTCAGTGAACATGATTCTCATTGTAATCTATGGCAGAAAGGACTGGAGGGGCCAGAGAAACCTCTGGAATTTATCTCCCATTTCTTCAGCGACACCGAAAGGAGATATTCAGATCTGGAGAAGGGATTGCTATCCTTAGTGCGGGTAGTTAAGCAAGTGGAACAAGTCAGGAGAGAACAAAGTGTAATTATCCAGGGACCCTTCCGTCTTTTAGACGTAGTCTGCAAAGGCACTGAACCACCCACTGGTATTGACCAGAAACCCATGATTCATAAATGGTATGCCTACCTGGAAGGTATTAATGAAATTATGCTGATTACCAAGGGTAACCTAAAAATATCCAAACTGCAAAAGGACATAGACAGTACCTTATTGCTCCAATCTCTGCCAAATAAACCATCTCCAATTCGGGAAGCACCTCCTTTGCAAAAAGATAGTGATCTTAATGGGGTGTGGTTTACTGATGCATCATCCCACAGGGAGAACAATAAGTGGAAATATAAAGCTGTAGCATTGGAAGTGGCAACAGGAGAAAGAATCATTGAAACAGGTGAAGGGAGTGCACAGGTGGGAGAACTTAGAGCAGTCTTACTAGCTGCTCAACATGGTGCCAGTTATATTTACACTGATTCATATGCTGTTTTTAAAGGAGCCACTGAATGGATAGGACACTGGGCAACTAATGACTAGGAGGTAAATAGAGTGCCAGTCTGGCAGACCGATAGCTGGAAGCAACTGTTTCAGATTAGAGAACAAAGAACATTACATATTGGCTGGGTAAAAGGACATGATCATTCAAATTCAATTACTGCTCAGTTTAACCAACAGGTAGACAGCCTTACATGACTGCGACAAATTGATGTTATAAATGATGATCAAGAATGGGAACACTTGTTTGAATGGTTACATGTTAAGCATGGTCATACTGGACGGGCCGATTTATACCGAGAAGGCATAGCCCAAGGATAGCCCGCATCAATTAAGCTATGCGAACAAGTAGTAACTGTGCGCAATGCCATTTATGACTTAACAGGGACCATCTGAGCAAGGCGCCTCCCTTACATATCTGGGACAAGAAAACATTGTGGAACTCCTGGCAGATTGACTATATGGGCCCATTAAGACCGCCAGGGGGGAAAAGATATGTCCTGGTAGGAGAGGAAGTCATATCTAGCCTCACCATGGCCACAGATTTTGCATCAGCTACTGGGGAAAACATAGTGAAAGGCATCAAGGGTTGGTTTGGCATCCTTCCCCTTCCAGAAGAGATTCAAAGTGATAATGGCTCACACTTTACTGCCTCAGTGGTACAGGATTGGGCCAAGGAGGAAGGAATTCAATGGGTATTCCACACTCCCTACTATCCTTAGGTTAACAGCATTGTTGAACGCACCAATGGATTGGTTAAGCGTTTAGCGAGGACTCATGAACCTGGATGGCACTCACAATTGCATAATGCCATCTACCTACTAAATAATCGATGGAGTGGGGATGGATGCCCCAGGATGAAAACCTTTTGTGTATCTGCTAATATTACCCCAGAGGTTCATGTTAAATCAGAAGAACATCCGACATGGTTCCACACTGGGCAACTTGTATTGGTGAAAATGTCTCAGATTGGCACAGTACCAATGGTGCTAATGACACCTAAAAATCCATACGCATGGGAAGCCAGAGATTGTTCAGGGAGTACTCACTGGATCAGTACCTGATGGATTGTACCTTCTTTCTAACCCTGCCAGTTAAGTAGAGACTTTGTGTGGATCAATGGACTGATACACCCCAGAGAGGATATTCCTCATATATGTTAAAACATATCAGGTTTATGAGGATGTGGTGCCTTACCTGAATCCTAATATTACTTTCCTTAGTCTGTAGCCTGAAAGATCCTGAGTGGCCATGGTCCCAAGCATATACTGGAACTCCCAAAGGAAACTTGAATTTGGCTAATGTTTTGGTTTGGCCTGGCCGGATTTCGGCGGCCGGGGGGAGGGGAGCTGCAGGGTGGCTTCTGCAAGAAGCTGCTAGAAACTCCCCAAGTTTGATAGAGCCAATGTCAGCCGGCTCCAAAGAGGGACCCGCCGCTGGCCAAGGCTGAGCCTATCAGTAAAGTGATAGCAGAGGAACGCCTCTGTGAAAAACATATTTAAGAACGGGAAAAAGAACTGCGCCACAACAGCTGGCACAGAGATGGAGGAGTGAGAATCTGTGCAGACACCAAGGTCAGTGAAGAAGGAGGGGGGGAGGATGAGTTCCAGGCACCGGAGCAGAGAGAGCGTCCCCCAAGTCTGTGGTGAAGACCATGGTGAAGCAGGTTGTCCCCCTGCAGCCCATGGGCGAGGTGCAGATGTCCACCGTGAGGATCACCACGTAGATGTCCACCGTGTAGAGGACTCCACGCCATGTGGGTGGATGCCTGAAGGGGGCTATAGCCCGTGGGAATCCCGCATAGGAGCAGGTCACTGCCGGAACCTGTAGCCCGTGGAAGAGTGAATGCCCACGCTGGAGCAGGTTGGCTGGTGGGACTTTTGTGATGCTGCGGGGGACTCACGCTGGAGCAGTTTCCCCTGAAGGACTGCGCCTCAGACTCACGAGGGGTGGGCTGCCCCTCGTGAGGTGTCTCCCGTTGGGCAGTTTGTGATGAATTGCCCTTTGTGGGATGACTCACGCCGGAGAAGAGAGCGTGAAGCTTGTCTCCCTTGAGAGGGACCCCACAATGGCCCTGGGGAAGAGTGAAGAGTCCTCCCCCGGAGTGAAGAAGCGGTGAAACCAACGTCGGATGAACTGACCGTAACCCCCATTCCCTGTCCCCCTGCGCCGCTCGGGGGAAGGAGGTGGAGAAACCGGGATTGATGTTAAGCCCGGGAAGAAGGAAGGGATGGGAGGAAGGTGTTCTGTTTGTTAAGATCTTTTTGCTCTTTCTCACTTTTCACTACTCCTCTCTGATTAGTTCTTTTAATAAATGTACCTAATTTCCCCAAAACTGAGTCTGTTTTGCCCGGGACGGTAAATGAGAGTGATCTCCCTGTCCTTATCTCGAACTCTGAGCCCTTGGAAATATTTTCTCCCCCTGTCTAGCAGTGAAGGGGGAGTGAGAAAGCGGCTGTGTGGGCCCCTGGCTGCCGACCAGGGTCAAACCACGACACTACTGTAGTTTTTCAGGGGAATAGAATATTTCCAAAACATGAGTGGAGATGGAACGATACATGGATTCCACTTCTCAGGGCTAAAGCTGGAGAAGCAGTCCGAGTAGAATATTGGATGATCAATGGCTCAACACATGAAAAGGTCACACGATTAACAATGACAGACATTTTTGCAGAATTAACAACTACAAAGTATTGTGTCAACAATAAGCGAGATTGTTAGTGTAACTTCACTTTGACAAAACCAACCATCGTATCTTGTCTGTGGCAGCATTACAATAGACGACTGACCCTTAAGTTTAAAATTGATTTGATTAAACCTTACCCAACTACACAGCCCAACCTAACCCCGCATTCTCTATTCGATACTACGTTACAAGATGGGTTTAGGAATGTACCCATTCATACTACCACCTTTGGTGATGACCCTTGGAACCATGCATTGCTAAGATACACTGCCAGTAAGGAACCTAAATCCTGCTACTATAGTTATACAAGAAAATAGAATATATTCCAAAGATGAATGGGGTTGGAAAGATTCTCCTCGGATGGCCAGACTCCAAGCCATTCCGGGAAGGAAAATACAGATTGGCTGTCAGATAATCAATGGATCTACACATCATAGGCCGACTGAAACAACAAGGCATGGAGATTCTCCCTAGACCTCCTCTTACTGTTAATGTATTTATAGAAACTTTTCTTGTTATTCTTTACCACAGTGGCCATGTTCAATTCTAGTTGGGCTTTAGCCTTTCTAATTTTCTCCCTGCACAGTTTCACTTCTTGTTTATAATCCTCATAGTTTGCCTGCCCCCTCTTCCATAGGCCATAAACTCTCCTTTTGTTCCTAAGTTCTAGCCAAAGTTCTCTGTTCAGCCAGGCTGGTCTCCTTCCCTGTCGGCTCATCTTTCATGACTTGGGTATAGTCAGCTCCTGCACCTTTAAAATTAATTCCTTAAAGTATGCCCAGCCTTCCTGGGCTCCCATGCCCTCCAGAACAGCCTCCCAAGGAACTCTCTTAACCATGGACCTGAAGAGACCAAAGTCAGCCCTCTGGAAGTCCAAGGTGGCAATTCTGCTGAGCCCTCTCCTTACCTCACCAAAAATGGAGAACTCTAGCATTACATGATCACTTTGTCCAAGACAGCCTCTAACAGTTACCTCCCCCACAAGACCTTCTCTATTTTATATATAGTTCTTTACTTTTATTTTTTCACCATTATTTCCATTATTTTTATTAAAGCTATTCTAGGTTTTTCTTCTCTAACCCGTAAGTCCTGCTTAACTGGGGATGTCCCAGTGGACTGGAGGCTGGCAAATGTAACGCCCATTTTCAAGAAGGGCAGGAAGGAGGATCCTGGTAGCTACAGACCTGTCAGTCTTACCTCAGTGCCGGGAAAGGTGATGGAACGAATAATCTCGAGAGCCAACACAGAACAATTAAAAGCCAACAGGGAGATCAGGCCCAGTCAGCATGGATTCATGAGGGGCAGATCCTGCTTGACCAATCTAATCTCGTTCTATAACAGGGTGACCTGCTTAGTGGATGAGGGGAAGGCTGTTGATGTAGTTTACCTGGACTTAAGTAAGGCCTTTAACACCGTCCCCCACAACATCCTTATGGCCAAGTTGGCTGCCCATGGCTTGGATGGGCACATACTCTGCTGGGTGAAACACTGGCTGGATGGCCGGGCCCAAAGAGTTGTGGTCAATGGAGTTAAATCCAGTTGACGGCAAGTCACGAGTGGCGTCCCTCAGGGTTCGGTGCTGGGGTCACTCCTGTTTAACATCTTCATCAATGATCTTGATGAGGGGATTGAGTGCACCCTCAGCAAGTTTGCAGATGACACCAAGCTGGGAGGGAGTGTCAATCTGCGGGAGGGTAGAAAGGCTCTACAGAGGGACCTGGAAAGACTGGATCGACAGGCCCAGGGCAACTGCAGGCATTTCAACAGAACCAAGTGTAGGGTCCTGCACTTTGGTCATGGCAACCCCATGCAACGCTACAGGCTTGGGGAAGGGTGGCTGGAAGGCTGTCTGGCGGAAAAGGACCTGAGCGTTCTAATCGACGGCCGGCTGAATATGAGCCAGCAGTGTGCCCAGGTGGCCAAGAAGGCCAACAGCATCCTGGCTTGTGTTAGAAAACGTGTGACCAGCAGAAGCAGGGAGGTGATTGTTCCCCTGTACTCAGCACTGGTGAGGCCACACCTTGAGTATTGTGTTCAGTTTTGGGCACCTCAGTACAGGAGAGATATCGAGGTGTTGGAGCTAGTGCAAAAGAGGGCAACAAAGTCGCTTAAGGGCCTGGAGAATAGATCTTACGAGGAGCAATTGAGGGACCTGGGACTGTTCAGTTTAAGGAAGAGGAGGCTGAGGGGGGACCTCATCATGCTCTACAGTTACTTGAAAGGACATTGTGGAGAGGTTGGCGCTGGTCTCTTCTCACAAGTCATTAGGGACAGAACCAGGGGGAATGGGTTCAAGTTGCAACAGGGCAAGTTTAGACTGGACATTAGGAAGAAATTCTTCACGGAAAGAGTGGTCAGACATTGGAACAGACTGCCTAGGGAGGTGGTTGAGTCGCCATCTCTGGATGTGTTTAAGTGTCGCTTAGATGTGGTGTTGGGTGACATGGTTTAGGGGCGGAATTGTAGTGTAGGGTTAATGGTTGGACTTGATGATCCCAAGGGTCTTTTCTAACCTGAACTGTTCTATGATTCTATGAACTGACTGCAACCCCCATTCCCTGTCCCCCTGCACTGCTCGGGGGGAGGAGGTGGAGAAACCGGGAATGATGTTGAGCCCGGGAAGAAGGGAGGGATGAGGGGGAGTTGTTTTTCTTTTAAGATCTATTTGGGTTTTTTTTCTTATTTCTCACTACTCTTCTCTGATTTGTTCTTTTAATAAATCTAATTTCCCCAAAATCGAGTCTGTTTTGTTCGGGATGGTAAATGCAAGTGATCTCCCTGTCCTTATCTCAAAGCTTGAGCCCTTTGATATTTTTTTCTCCCCCTATCTGGCAGAGAAGGGGGGTGAGAGAGCGGCTGTGTGGGCACCTGGCTGCCAGCCAGGGTCGAACCACGACAGTGTTATTAATGACTGAGGTGAAAAAAGCATTGAATGCTTCTGCTTTTTCTTCATCCATATTAGTCACGTGATCATCTTGAATAAGTATTGGTCCAATATTTTCTTTAGATCTACTTTTGCTATTAACGTACTTTTAAAAGCCCTTATTGTTATCTGAAGCAGTGGCCAGTTTTGACTGTAGTTGAGCTTTGGCCTTTCATGTCTTCTCCCTGCATGTACAAACCACAGCTCTGTAATCTTCCTGCAAAGCCTGACCTCACTTCCAGAGATCATACAATTTCTTTTTCCTCTTGAGCTCCGTGAGGAATTCCCTGTTCAGCCATGCTGATCTTCGGCCCCACTTGCTTCACTTATGACACAATAGAATTGCCTGCTCCCTTGCTTCTTAAAAACTGGTCAGCACTCATGGACTCCTAAGCTCTCAAAAGCAGATTCTCAGGGTACTCTGCTAAATAGAACCATAGAATATCTCAAGTTGGAAGGGACCCATAAGGATCATTGAGTTCAACTCCCTGCTCCTCACAGGGCTACCTAACACAAAATCATATGACTAAGGACATCATCCAGATGCTCCTTGAACTCTGACAGGTTTGGTGCCATGAACACTTCCCTGCAGAACCTGTTCCAGTGACCAACCACCCCGTCAGTGAATAACCTTTTCCTAATGTCCAATCTGAACTTCCCCTGATGCAGCTTCATTCCATTTCCTATCGCTTGTCACCAGCAAGAGGAGATCAGCACCTCCCCCTCTGCTGCCCCTCTTGAGGAAGTTGTAGACTTTGATAGGATCATCCCTCAGCCTTGTGTTCTTTAAGCTGAACAAACCAAGTCACCTCAGCTGCTCCTCATAAGTCTTGCCCTCCAGGCCTTTCACCATTTTGGTCATCCCTTATCTGGACACACTCTAATAGTTTGATGTCCTTCTTATATTGAAGCACCCAAAACTGTACACAGTACTTGAGGTGGGGTCACACAAGTGCAGTATAGAGTGGGACAATCACCTCCCTTGATTGACTAGCTATGCTGGGCTTGATGCACCCCAGGACACTGTTGACTCATTCAACTCACCATCATCAACTGAAACATCCAGATCTCTTTCCAGGGGCTTGTTCTCCAGCCTCTCATCCCCAATTTGTATATATAATATAGTGAGAGACTAATGTGTGTCAGTGCTTAGCACTAGTGACTAAAGTAAATGAAGCCTTAAGCCATATGAATTGCACTTTAATCTTTGTTTTCATCTATGGAAATGGAACCAATAGGTAAGGAAGTATAAGCAAAACTTTAACTACAGGGTATTCTGTAACAAAGGACAAAGAAAAGCCTCAAGACAGACAAAAAGGGTCCCTGGAAGCTGTGAGAGCAAGTCAGAAGAGAACAACCCAGATTTCACAAACAGGATTGGATGAGCAGAAGTGCCATCAGGAAATCAAGCAACTTTTAGCCTGGAGAAGAGAAGGCGAGGGACTCCTTATCAGGAAGTATAGCGATTGGACAAAGGGTAATGGTTTCAAACTGAAAGACAGTAGATTTAGAATAGATATTAGGAAGATAATTCTTTACTGTGAGGGTGGTGAGGCACTGGAACAGGTTGCCCAGGTGTGGAGAAGCATGCACGGACTCCTACATGGTGGAAAACAGAATTGCTTTAGTATTCAGACAACCTACATATATAGTATCTTTGCTTCATAGAATCATAGAATCATAGAATGGCCTGGGCTGGAAGGGACCTCAGAGATCATTTTAATCCAACCTCCCTGTTGTGAGCAGGGACGCCACCTCTCGACTAGGTCAGGCAACACACCTGAGAACCCAACGGGAATCAAACCTGCGACCTAGGTGTTTCAAGCACCACGCTCAACCCACTGAGCTAAACCGGTCCTATAAACCGGCTTGACAGTATATGAGTTATAGTTTTGTTTTTCACAAAGTTAGAAACCTTTGATCATCTTTGCCAGACCATCTGCCCTGGCACAATCTGCATTTCCAATTAGCAGTGTTTATACAAGATCAATTTTTACGATCTTCAGGTCAGACTGCCCTGCTCTCCTATACCTCTAGATAGCACTGTTTTTCCTGTGCCTCATGTCATGTAGACTCCTGCTTGCAGCATCCTCTCTACCTGTACTCCCACAACTCCCCGTTTTTAAATTATTAAGAAAGATTAACATGATTTGCTCATGATTTCTTCATGAGATCCGAATGAAGTGTGTCACAAGTACACACATAATAAGACAGAAACATATTCCAAAAAAGGCTACCCCAATAAAAATCCACATTCTTAAATTCAGACCTGAAAACCAATTTTTCATATTCACTCAAGATGAATCATAGGCCAAAACATATAGGTGTGAGGTGCGTATGACAGACAGATGAAACAAACCATTCTGTCAGTGATGTATTACTAAGTTTCCTAACCAACTATTTGGTATGATTTACCAATGGTAGTTTGTTTTGCTAATTGGCCCAGGGAGGGGGGTCCCGCAGGAAAGGAAACAGTCACCAGCAGAAGGGTCGGCTTATTTTACTACCTATTTCAAAGTATTACAAGAATAAGGCAATGCAAGCTTATTATACTCTAGTTTAAGCAGCAAGGAGAACAAGCAGGGTAATGTACCTAATCAGTACTTCTCGTGGTTTGACCCTGGCCAGCAGCCAGGTACCCACACAGCTGCTTTCTCACTCCCTCTTCACTGCTAGACAGGGGGAGAAAATATTTCCAAGGGCTAAAGGTTCGAGATAAGGACAGGGAGATCACTCTCATTTACCGTCCCAGGCAAAACAGACTTGATTTTGGGGAAATTAATTACATTTATTAAAAGAACTAATCAGAGAGGAGTAGTGAGAAGTGAGAAAGAGCAAACAGATCTTAACAAACAGAGCACCTTCCTCCCATCCCTCCCTTCTTCCCGGGCTTAACATCAATCCCGGTTTCTCCACCTCCTCCCCCCGAGTTGTGCAGGGGGACAGGGAATGGGGGTTACGGTCAGTTCATCCGACGTTGGTTTCACCGCTTCTTCACTCCGGGGGAGGACTCTTCACTCTTCCCCAGGGCCATTGTGGGGTCCCTCTCAAGGGAGACAAGCTTCACGCTCTCTTCTCCGGCGTGAGTCATCCCACAAAGGGCAATTCATCACAAACTGCCCAACGGGGGACACCTCACGAGGGGCAGCCCACCCCTCGTGAGTCTGAGGCGCAGTCCTTCAGGGGAATTTGCTCCAGCGTGAGTCCTCCGCAGCATCCCAAAAGTCCCACCAGCCAACCTGCTCCAGCGTGGGCATTCCTCTCTTCCACGGGCTACAGGTTCCGGCAGCGACCTGCTCCAATGCAGGCTTCCTGCGGGCTACAGCCCCCTTCAGGCATCCACCCATATGGCGTGGAGTCCTCTACACGGTGGATATCTACGCGGTGATCCTCACGGTGGACATCTACACCCCGCCCATGGGCTGCAGGGGGACAACCCGCTTCACCATGGTCTTCACCACAGACTTGGGGGACTCTCTGCTCCGGTGCCTGGAGCTCATCCTCCCGTCCCTCCTTCTTCCCTGACCTTGGTGTCTTCACAGATTCTCACTCCTCCATCTCTGTGCCAGCTGTTGTGGCGCAGTTCTTTTCCCCATTCTTAAATATGTTTTTCACAGAGACGTTCCTCTCCTATCACTTTACTGACAGGCTCAGCCTTGGCCAGCGGCGGGTCCCTCTTTGGAGGCGGTTGGCATTGGCTCTATCAAACTTGGGGAGCTTCTAACAGCTTCTTGCAGAAGCCACCCTGCAGCTCCCCCCTCGCCGCCAAAATCCAGCCAAGCCAAACCAAAACATGCGGTTAGCGAGAGTTATTAAGAAAAATCCATCACCAATCTCCCTAATATCATCATCCAGACCCGCAGTCGCTGGGGAGCCCCTGTTGCAGCGAGGATTCTGGAGAACCATCCCGGCAATTAGGAAGTTCTGTGCAGTGCGTCCACTCATAGGGGAGGGATCCGAAGTTGCTGCAAGAGGGTCCAGTTTTTACACTATTAAACAAACAATGTTGCATAACTTCGTATGCGGGAACATCTGGTGTTGTTTGCTCCACTGGATTCCTCCCACAGCCTGGGCAGGGCTAAAGGAAGAATACAAGGTGACAAGCGGAATAAAGACTCTATAACCCAGAAGGTTATAAAGTAGGTATGTTTTTATCAGCACTGGGTGCACAGGGGATCTAATTCCAAAAACGTGCACACCTGAACCATGCAGCTACCTTGGTCATATGCAGTGAAAGTTACGTATTCATTAGACGCCTATACATATTCATGAGCTATCCCAAAAAAGGCACTCAGTTCCGGTGGTCAGCAGCTCCTCCTCTTGACGCTTGTGCGGTGCCTCCAGGTGGTCTTGGGCAGGGGTCTTCAGGGATGAAGGCCGTATGTCTTCCTCACGATGAACTTTTTACCCTCGTCCCAAAACTAGTTGTTCTCAGCACTTTTTCACAAGGAGTTTTTTTATCAAATTACTCAAGGGGGTTCATCACCAGATGGTCCTTGTTAATTGTGCTTATCACTAGTGTCCTTGTTAGTTTGTCTTTGTTTCATGTTCTTTGCAACTGGTACCGGACAAGCTCATCCTCCTTATTCTGAGGTCTTTGATTGATTGCATCTTAATGACCCTGAGAGGGTGCCTCTCTCATCCTAACGGCCTTGGAAGGTTGCTTCTCACTAGATGCCATTCTTCCCTATCACAGTCACACTGCCCAAGTCATAGAAGGCAAAGTCAGGGACTGGGAGAATGAAGGACCTCCAACTGTAGGAGGAGATCAGGTTCAAGACCATCTAAAGAGCATGAAGGTGCACAAGTCCATGGGACCTGATGAGATACATCCACAGGTCCTGGCGGAACTGGTGGATGAAGTTACTAAGCTACTATCCATCATATTTGAGAAGTCATGTCAGTCCAGTGAAATTTGTTAGTTGCCCATATCACTAGTGTCCTTGTTAATTTGTCTTTGTTTTATGTTCTTTTACAACGGGTACTGAATAGCCTCATCCTCCTTATTCTGAGGCCTCTGATAGATTGCGTCCTAACAAGCCTGAGAGGTTGCTTCTCACTAGATGCTTGTTCCCCTATCAAAGGGAGTCTCCCCATCTATTTTGGCCCTTAATCACATATTTCTCACCCAAGCCAGGCCTCTGGTCTCACGGTCTTGTCACATACTTCTAACAAAGCAAGAGGCAGCCAGTTTCCCAGCATTGCACCTGGCCTTTAGCTAAAGAAAGATCACCCTGCTGGTTCCCACTGCACAGTTAGTGTTACAGCAAAACTTTCACAGACTGGCATTGGAATACATATATATATATGCTAAAATAGATTATCAATACATCACATATGTGATTAATACTACATAGTGTGGAGTTGTGAGGTTCATCTATAGGTCAACTTCAGTGCAGGGCCTATGATTCAGGCCTTAACACTACACGGTCCTGGCCTCCAGTTGTTTTTCTTAACCAGACTTCAAGTGTCATTTAAATGCAACTGTAAAACTGGTCTTGAATGTCCTTCATTTTTCCATGAAAAATTTCCCTTCAGATAACCTTTTGGTCCCCAATCAACGATTATTCGCTTGCTATGGTTACTGTATCTGGGTACTTTACACAGAACAGTTGCCAATGGAATCAAGAGAGCCACTCGAGGAAAGAAACTTTACAGTGAGGATCATCCCAACAGGTAGGAAATCAAGAAAGAGATCCAGGAGACCTGCATGGTTAACCAGGGAACTGCTGGGCAGACTCAGGTGAAAGGGGAGGGTATATAAATTGTGGAAGGAGGGGCTGGCCACTTGGGTGGAGTATAGGACTGTTGTCAGAGGATGTAGGGAGGCAATTAGAAAAGCTGAGGCCTCCTTAGAATTAAAACTTGCGAGGGAGGTCAAGGACAACAGAAAGGGCTTCTTCAAATACATTGCTTACAAAACTAACACTAGAGGCAATGTAGGCCCTCTGGTGAATGAGGTGGGTGCCCTGGAGACAGAGGACAGAAAGAAGGCAGAGTTGCTGAATGCCTTCTTTGCCTCTGTCTACATTGTTGGAGACTGTCCTCAGGAGCCTTGGTCCCCTGAGGCCTCAGAGGAAGTCAGGATAAAGGAAGAGACTGCACTGTTTGAGGAGGACTGGGTTAGGGATCAGTTGGAACACTTGAACATCCATAAATCCCGCCACTGGCCAAGGCTAAGCCTATCAGTACAGTGATAGGAGAGGAACGCCTCTGTGAAAACATATTTAAGAACGGGGAAAAGAACTGCGCCACAACAGCTGGCACAGAGATGGAGGAGTGAGAATCTGTGCAGACACCAAGGTCAGGGAAGAAGGAGGGACGGGAGGATGAGCTCCAGGCACCGGAGCAGAGAGTCCCCGGGTCTGTGGTGAAGACCATGGTGAAGCGGGTTGTCCTCCTGCAGCCCATGGGCGGGGTGTAGATGTCCACCGTGAGGATCACCGCGTAGATATCCACCGTGTAGAGGACTCCACGCCATATGGGTGGATGCCTGAAGGGGGCTGTAGCCCGCAGGAAGCCTGCATTGGAGCAGGTCGCTGCCGGAACCTGTAGCCCGTGGAAGAGAGGAATGCCCACGCTGGAGCAGGTTGGCTGGTGGGACTTTTGGGATGCTGCGGAGGACTCACGCTGGAGCAAATTCCCCTGAAGGACTGCGCCTCAGACTCACGAGGGGTGGGCTGCCCCTCGTGAGGTGTCCCCCGTTGGGCAGTTTGTGATGAATTGCCCTTTATGGGACGACTCACGCCGGAGAGGAGAGCGTGAAGCTTGTCTCCCTTGAGAGGGACCCCACAATGGCCCTGGGGAAGAGTGAAGAGTCCTCCCCCGGAGTGAAGAAGCAGTGAAACCAACGTCGGATGAACTGACCGTAACCCCCATTCCCTGTCCCCCTGCACCACTCGGGGGGAGGAGGTGGAGAAACCGGGATTGATGTTAAGCCCGGGAAGAAGGGAGGGATGGGAGGAAGGTGCTCTGTTTGTTAAGATCTGTTTGCTCTTTCTCACTTCTCACTACTCCTCTCTGATTAGTTCTTTTAATAAATGTAATTAATTTCCCCAAAATCAAGTCTGTTTTGCCTGGGACGGTAAATGAGAGTGATCTCCCTGTCCTTATCTCGAACCTTGAGCCCTTTGAAATATTTTCTCACCCTGTCTAGCAGTGAAGGGGGAGTGAGAGAGCGACTGTGTGGACACCTGGTTGCCAACCAGGGTCAAACCACGACACATCCACGGGTGCTGAGGGGACTGACAGAAGTTATTGCTAAACCACTCTCCATCATCTTGGGTAAGTCATGGGGAACAGGTGAGGTGCCTGAAGACTGGAGGAAAGCAAATGTCACTCCAGTCTATTAGAAGGGCAGGAAGGAGGACCCGGGTAACTGCAGACCGGTCAGCCTCACCTCCAGCCCTGGAAAGGTGATGGAACATCTTATCCTTGACGCTGTCTCTAGGCATATCAAGGATAAGAAGGTTATTAGGAGCAGTCAGCATGGCTTTGCCAAGGGGAAGTCATGTCTGACCAGCCTGATAGCCTTATGAAGACATAACCAGGTGGATGGATGGTGGCCATGCAGTGGATGTGGTCTGTCTGGATATCAGCAAGGCCTTTGACACTGTCTCCCACAGTATCCTCATAGGTAAACTGAGGAAGTGTGGTCTGGATGACCAAGTATTGAGGTGGGTGGCTAATTGGTTGAAGGGAAGAAGTCAGAGAGTTGTGGTCAATGGGGCAGAGTCTATTTGGAGGCTTGTGTCTAGTGGGGTCCCTCAGGGGTAAGTGCTGGGGCCAGTGGTTTGCAATATATTCATCAATGATCTGGACGAGGGATTAGAGAGCACTGTCAGCAAGTTTGCTGATAACACAAAACTGGTAGGAGTGGCTGACACACCAGAAATCTTATGCGGTTCAACAAGGGCAAGTGTAGAGTTTTGCACATGGGAAAGAATAACCCCATGTGCCAGTACAGGTTGGGGACTGCCCTGCTGGAGAGCAGCGCAGGGGAAAGGGACCTGGGGGTTCTAGTGGACAGCAGGATGACCATGAGCCAGCACTGTGCCCTCGTGGCCAAGAAGGTCAATGGCATCCTGGGGTGTATTAGAAGGGGAATAGCAAGTAGGTCAAGAGAGATCCTCCTGCCCCTCTACTCTGCCCTGGTAAAGCCACATCTGGAATATTGTGTCCAGTTCGGGGCCCCTCAGCTCAAGAAGGACAGGGAGCTGCTTGAGAGAGTCTATCTCAGAGCCACAAAGATGATGAAGGGAGTGGAGCATCTCTCTTATGAGGAAAGGCTGAAGGAGCTGGGTCTCTTTAGCTTGGAGAAGAGGAGGCTGAGGGGTGACCTCATTAATGTTTATAAATATGTGTTGTGGTTCAAGCCGATTGACCAGCAGGGAGACACAAAGGAACCACACGGTTGCTCCCTCACTCGCTTCTCCCTGCCAGGAGTGAGGAGGAGAGCCCGGAAGGAGCCACAGGCAGAGCCTCGTGGGGTTGAGATAAAAACAGTTTGTTTTAATGGTGAACTTAAATTATAACAATAACAGTGAAATAACAGTAATGTTTAACCAGATATAACGCGAGTAACGTAACGCAGATGTCTCACCACCCGGAACTCCGCGCTGCGATCTCTCAGACGAAGAGGTGGAAGAAGAGAGACCCCTGGCCCAACCAGTTTCCTCTATATACCCCGAGCATGACGTCATGATGGTATCGAATATCCCTTGGTTAGTGGCTAGTTTGGTTCAGCTACTCTGGCTAGCCCAGCTCCTAGTGAAAATTAACCCTATCCTAGCTGAACCCAGTACAATATGTCAAGGGGGAGTGTCAGGAGGACGGAGCCAGGCTCTTTTCAGTGACATCCAATAACAGGACAAGGGGCAATGGGTGCAAGCTGGAACATAGGAGGTTCCATAAAAGTATTAGAAAAAACGTTTTCACTGTGAGGGTGACAGAGCCCTGGCACAGACTGCCCAGGGAGGTTGTAGAGTCTCCTTCTCTGGAGACATTCAAAAGCTGCCTGGACATGTTCCTGTGTGACCCACTGTAGGTGATCCTGCTCTGGCAGGGGGGTTGGACTAGATGATCTTTTGAGGTCCCTTCCAACCCCTGACATTTTGTGATTCTGTGAAAATCAGGTGCCTCCATAATATTGAAATCATGACCTTCCATCCCTGGCATCTCTAATTTAGTATAGTTAGTGTGGTTAGTACCATGAACCTTTACACCTATTATGTGGCTTTGGCTAGACAGTCTTACACAACCAATATGAGCTTCATTGTTAGTCACACACAGAGGATACATATGAGTACAATAGGTAACATTGAGAAGGGTTACATTTTCCCATAATTGCTCTGTCGTCAGCCGTAACCATCTTCTGCCAACCCAATCCGTGTCATCGTTGGTGATCAGTACCTCAGGGTCCCATCATGTCACTGGGCAAAACAAAGGGATTCAACAGGTGGGCTCCGTACACGGTCGTGTTGCTGCTACGCTGTTGAAGGAACAGGATGCTGCACAGCCACATCGTGCAGGACAGGAACCAAATCATGGTCATTAAATGGCTTAATTTGTTTCACTGGCAGCTAATAAGGTCCTGTGGATAAAGGAACAGCCATAACCTCTTCCCCACGTCAATAGAGGTATCGGACCTTTCCATTCATTAGTATGAATGCCCTTATGCAGTACCTTAGGCTTTGGCAAGTCTTTATCTTTTTCCTTCTGAAATCTCAGATGAGGATTTAACGTATCAGAACTGGATATATTCAGAAAATTTAACACATATTGTAGAGGAATTTCTTGTGGAGCAGGGGTGCGGTATCCCTTTAAAGGTTTGGACAACCCAGTTTAGGTCTAAATAAAGGCTCTGACCTTGGAGTCGCCCTGGGGCACGGAGAGGAGGAGGTGCAGCTGTTTTGTGAAGAGCCTTGCTGAGGGGAGAGGGGGGGCGAGAGCCACCTGCATAGTTGAATGGCACTATCCAATAAAACGCTGGCGCGTGTAAACCTGTAACTGACCAACTCTGTTAAGGGGCAGGCGTGGGGACACTGCTGAACTGTATATATTGAGCTGTCCGGAGCAATAAAGGGAGGACGACATGTAACCGTATCAGTGGGATTTGTGGTTACTTGGCTGGCTCTCCGAAGGGACCCTTCTTCAACATATGTCTCTTTAGACAACTTCTCATGTGGACACATTCCGACAACAGTGCTTTTCAGTTTCTGTAACATTTTTTTCATCGTGAGATGTGCTCTTTCCACAATGCTCTGTCCCGTTGGTCAATAAGGTATGCCCGTCACATGGGATATTCCCCATTCCTGTAAAAATTCTTTAAAATTGTTAGAAACATAAGCTGGACCATTATCTGTTTTTATTTGTGATGGCACCCCTAATGTGGCAATAGCACGCAGCAAATGCAGTCGAGCATCTCTAAATCTCTCACCACTGTGTGCTGTAGCAACAATAAAAGATGAGAAAGTATCTACAGTAACACGCACATATTTCCATTTACCAAATTCAGCTATATGGATAACATCCATTTGCCATACGTCATTGGGAGCAAGACCACGAGGGACTGCTGTTATATTAGAGTTCAGTGGCATCATGGCTTGACAATCTGGACATGACAAAATAACATCTTGAGCTTGGGTAAAGCCTTACAATTTTGATGGTAAAAAGCATGCAAAAGTCTAGCTTGTCCTAATACATCAGGAACAGCAGTCATGACAGCCAGAGAATTGGCCCGAGCATTACCTTCAACTAATGAGCCAGGCAGATTAGAATGAGAATGAATATGTGTCACAAAGTATCGGTGTATCCGATTACTACAAAGTAAGCATAATTTCTGAAACAACATAAAAAGAACACGATTAGAAACATGTTTTAAAAAGGCAAACTCAATTCTGCACAAAAGGCCATTTACATAATGCGAATCAGCACCAATATTTACAGGTTGAGATGAGAAGAGCTGCAATGCTTCCACAGCAGCACACAGCTCAACAATCTGTGAAGAACCTTCTTGCAGGACAATGTGATTCCTCCAGTCTTGAATATCAGCATCATACCAAACCACCACTGCTTTATGCGGCTTAGCAGAACCATCTATAAAAACAGTCAGTGCTCCAGGCAGCGGTTCAGGTCTGGCTATAGGAGTAGCATGCAAAGGCATAACTGAAAGTGATTGCAGTGTTTTATGAGGGGGGATATTAAACTCCAGCCGCCCTAGAAAGTCAGCTAATGCAATCTGCAAATTCAAAGACATTTCCCGCAATGCTGTAAAATATGAGTTTGACATAGTGAGATGTAGTATATCAGGATCTCTTGCAAACATGCACGACGCTCTGTGTCGCAACTTAATCAGTATTTCTGCTATCGTATCAACTCTGCTCCAAATAGATTTAGGAGATGTGTGAGGCAAAAAGACCCATTCAGGTATATAAAGCTTTTCACGATCCCATTGCCCCAAGATAGCATAGGGCTGGAATTGAGCATTAATTATTAATCCCCTTAGTTCAATGTTTAGATTGTAACGATGAGCAAAATTCATAGAATCATAGAATCATAGAATCAATTGGGTTGTAAAAGACCTCAGAGATCATCAAGTCCAACCCTTGGTCCAACTCCAGTCCGTTTACTAGATCATGGCACTCAGTGCCATGTCCAATCTCAGTTTAAAAACCTCCAGGGATGGTGAATCCACCACCTCCCTGGGCAGGCCATTCCAATGCCTGACCACTCTCTCTATAAAAAATTTCTTTCTAATATCCAGCCTAAATTTCCCCTGGCAGAGCTTACGCCCGTTCTCCCTTGTCCTGTTGCTAACTGCCTGGGAGAAGAGACCAGTCCCCACCTGGCTATAACTTCCCTTCAGGTAGTTACAGAGAGTGATGAGGTCACCTCTAAGCCTCCTCTTCTCCAGACTAAACAACCCCAGCTCCCTCAGCCTCTCCCCATAGGTCTTGTGTTCCAGTCTCTTCACCAGTCTTGTTGCTCTTCCCTGGACCCGCTCCAGCACTTCAATATCTTTCCTGAACTGAGGGGCCCAGAACCGAACACAATACTCCAGGTGTGGCCTCACCAATGCAGAGTACAGGGGAAGGATCACTTCCCTTGTCCTGCTGACCACGCTATTTTTGGTACAGGACAGGATACTGTTGGCCTTCCTGGCCACCTGGGCACACTGTTGGCTCATGTTGAGCTTCCTGTCAATTAGTACCCCCAGGTCCCTTTCTGCCTGGCTGCTCTCCAGCCGCTCTGTGCCCAGCCTGTAGCGCTGCAGGGGGTTGTTGTGGCCAAAGTGCAGGACCCGGCACTTGGTCTTGTTGAACTTCATCCCATTGGAATCAGTCCATTTTTCCAGTCTATCCAGATCCCTCTGCAGAGCCCTCCTGCCTTCCAGCAGGTCGACACTCCCTCCCAACTTGGTGTCATCAGCAAATTTGCTGATGATGGTCTCAATCCCCTCATCTAAATCGTCAATAAAGATGTCAAACAGGACTGGACCCAACACTGACCCCTGGGGGACACCACTAGTGACTGGCCGCCAGCTAGATGCAGCCCCATTCACCAGCACTCTCTGGGCCCGGCCCTCCAGCCAGTTCTTAACCCAGCAGAGAGTACACTTGTCCAAGCCATGGGCTACCAGTTTTTGCAGGAGTATATTATGGGGGACAGTGTCAAAGGCTTTGCTGAAGTCTAGATAGACCACATCTACAGCTTTTTCCTCATCCACCAGGTGGGTCACCTGATCATAAAAGGAGATCAGGTTGGTCAGACAGGACCTGCCCCTCCTAAACCCATGCTGACTGGGTCTGATCCCTTGTCCATCTTGAAGGTGCTGTGTGATTGCATTCAGGATGATCTGCTCCATAACCCTGCCAGGCACCGAGGTCAGGCTGACAGGCCTGTAGTTGCCAGGGTCAGCTTTGCAGCCCTTTTTGTGGATTGGTGAAGAGGGTCCCGTCGGAGAGCCGGTCAAGACAATGACAAATCCCACCGATATGGCTACAAGTAGTTCTCCCTTTATTGCTCCGGACAACTCAATCTATACAGTTCAGCAGTGTCCCCGTGCCTGCCCCTTCCCAAAGTTGGTCAGTTACAGGTTTACATGCGCCAGCGTTTTATTGGGCAGTGCCATTCCACTATGCAAGCGACTCTCGCCCCCCCCTTCTCCCCCCGGGGCCAGCACCTCCAGCCAAGCATCTAGCAAAGCTCTCACAAAACAGATAAAACCTCCTCCTCCCTGTGTTCCAAGGCAGCTTCAAGGACAGAGCCTTTGTTTAGGCCTAAGCTGGGTTGTCCACACTTTTAAAGTTATACCGCGCCTCTGCTCCACAAGAAGTTCCCCTACATATCTCCCTTTTTCTTTTTGGACAACCCAGACTTCGTCCGCTAGCTTGCTTATCATTTTCTTGATTACACTTATCAAACAACTAAACATAACTAAGCCTATAACAATTAAAACTGCAATAACCAAAAATGCCTTAACTAAACTCTTAATTCATCCTGTCAAAGTACTCACACCCATCACCCTAAATCATCCAGACCCGCAGTCCCTGGGGAGCCCCTGTTGCAGCGAGGTTTCTGGAGAACCCTCCCGACAATTGGGAAGTCCTACACAGTGCGTCCACCCGTAGGTGAGGTTTCTGAAGTCGCTGCAAGAGGGTCCAGCACTTAATGTTGAATGCGGGAACATCTGGTGTTGTTTGCTCCGTTGAATTCTTCTCACAGCTTGGCCAGGGCTGAAGGAAGAATACAAGGGAGTCTCCCTATCTATTTTGGTCCTTAATCACACACTTCTAACAAAGCAAAAGGCAGCTGGTTTCCCCCACCTTGCTTTTACCTAAAGAAAGCTCACTTTGCTGGTTATTACCATCAACCCTAACAACATATAAGGAATCAGAAACCACATTGAGAGGGTCTTTGCTCCAATTCTGGAAAGCCCAACATACAGCTTTCAGTTCGAGTACTTGTAAGCTATCTGCAATGTCACCCTGGATTGTATGTTGCTTCCACGCTCCCTGTTGTTGCCATACACATGCTGCGCTTCTCGTCTTCCGCCCTGCGTCTTTGAAGACCGTCCTTCCATCCACTGGTTACTTTGAGCACAGGAGTTTTTCTAGCCATTTGTGTTGCTCTGTTACTTGCCATAGTGGGCCCTTAGGATGCTTGTTGTGAACCAGACCAGAGTAGCCCAGCAATGCTTCCTGGATTTCGATGGAGTGCCGCAGTTGCCATTCCAAGTCTTCATTTCTAACGGGAATACTAATGTCTGCCAGCTCCAACCCATCTATTTCCGTTATTCGAGATCGGCCCTTTCGGATCAATGTGACGATGGCTTCTGTTCTTCTCATTAGGCGAAATTTAGGTTGCACTGGTAAGAATACCCATTCTATTATTCTTGCTGACTCTCCAGGGGATTCTTCCCCCTTTTTCTTTTGCCATTGAAGCACAATGGCAAGAGGGTTGGAATCTGTATTGATGATAAGCAATGACAGGGGGCGATTCTCAAGACGGCATGCACTCCATCCTGTTTATAATTTAGCAGTTACTTGTTCAAGCACTTTTGTTTGTTCTGCTATTCACAGCCTGTCTTTAGTCATCGGCCACTGCTCCACCCATACAGGTGTATCGGTCACCCAGGTAATCTTTTGTATGGGCGGCTACTCGGCAGTGGCTGTCATGATAAATGCTGATCAGTGGTTAATACCATTCCGAGTTGAGACAGCAAGTCTCTGCCTATCAGGTCTTGAAGAGTTGAAGGTAACTGCATGACATATGGCCGAAAGACTATTTGTTGTCCATCTTCAAAAACTATAGTCACAGGGTCTCTACTGGATTGAGGAGCTTTCATTCCTCCCACTCCCACAATTTGTGTCATGGGAGCCTGCAGGGGCCACGTGGGTGGCCAGTATGTTTGATTAATGATGGTGACATCCGCTCCGGTGTCAAGCATTGGCTTTAACTGAACTTGACTTTCCCCCCGTTGTAGGGTGACTCTTCCTTGTGGCCGGGAATTCATGTCTATTGTCAAGAAGACGTCAAATCCCGATGACCCAAAGCCTTCATCTCCTCTTTGCTTTTGTCCCTCTTTTGGATGTGGCTGATGTGGATGGGCTGCTTCGAGGGCAACGATCTGGGCAATCTTGCTTCCTTTTGGAATGGTGACAGGTGGTTGTAATGCATAAGCCATAATCTTTATTTGACCTGTATAGTTGGCATCAATAACTCCCGGTAATACTACAACTCCTTGTTTGCCGGTAGATGACCATCCCAGCAGTAGCCCTCCAACAAAAGAGTCAGTTGAAAATAATGGGCCAAATGCAGCTGTCGGGATCAACGCTACTTGTTTGTCTTGCAGTGTAACTTCTACTGCGGTTGCCACATCCATGCCGAGGCTTCCCCAGGTAGCGGGTTTGTTTCGTTGTAGGAAACCGTCTGTGGCTTCGGTTGAGGTTGGGCACTGATTTGTGTCTTGGCGTGCGGCCCCTGCGCGCTGTGCTTGTAGTTTTCCGACTTTCTGCATGCCACGGTAGCATGGACGTCACTATTACATACGTGACACGATACAGTCTTTTGGCATGTTCTTCTCCAGTGTCCGGATTCTCTGCAGCAAAAGCACGGTCCCGCTGCTGGCCCATTGGTTGCTTCTTTCTTTGGATTACCAGACCAGCTGTTTTTTCTTCTGGATAAAGTGGCTGCGATCACATGTCCTTGCCTTTCAATGGCACCTTGCATGGCCGCGGTAAAGGCTGCAGCTTGGCTGCTTTGTTCTGCTCATGATGCTCGTAATAACATTTCATCCACTCCCGCGCCCTGTGGTAAGGTGACCAAAACGTCTTTAGTACTTGAATTGGAATTTTCAAAAGCAAGTGTACGGAACAAGTGTTCTTGCAGCGGCTCGGTTAACTCGGTAGCGTCCTTTATGGCAGCAGACAATCGATCAACAAATTGATTAAATGGCTCAGTCATCCCTTGTCGTACCGTTGCATACAGGGGTGATTTTTTTCTTTTCTGGGACTGATAACAGCGCTCGATGGGCCAGAGTCTGAGAAACTTGATGCATGATTGTCGGATACGTCAGTTGGGTTGCAGTGGTGGCATAATTTCTGCTACCAGTCAACATATCTACTTGTAGCCCATGTAAAGGATCGTTAATTTCGCGGTGTTTGTTGGCCTCTTCCAGAGCCAATCTTTTCCATTCTCTCTCCCACAGTAAATATTATGACGGGCTTAATAATAACGAAGCAATATTAGTGCAGTCATTTGGGCACAATATGTCTACTGTAAAAATGAATTGTATAATACTTCGTGCAGCTTCTGATCGGATGCCATGTGTGGTGACAGTCTGTTTTGTTTGCTGTAAGATCTTCCAACCATGCGATTCCCAGGTTCCTTGTCCGTTATTAATAATAACAGGACACGCAATCGAACTGACTGCTTCCCAATCTCCCTCTATTATAGCATCTCTGATGACACCGCTCCATCGCTGTTGCAAAGGATCCTTTATGGCTCGAGCTTGAAAATCAGGCTTGAGTGAGGGAGCTGATGGTAATGGGGGAGCTGAGGGTTCAACCAGTGGTACTATATGGGATAATGGTTGAATCTCTCGCAGGATCTTAGATATGGTTTCTGGTTGTCTCCAAAGTGACGATGAGACTTGTTTAAGAGTTTCTTCTATTTCTTGCTGTCTAGTTGATAATTCAGCGAGCTTATTCAGGATCTCTTTCATGGGTTCATCTTGATCTTCCTCCCTTTTTTTTTTTCTTCTCTTTTTTTTTCTTTTTTTTTGTTTGTTATTAGCTCATGTATTCCTTCAATCACTCTCTTATCACACAGGGAGACCAGACTTTCCCAGCTCTGTTTTGATCATACTCTCCCGTTCACTCCCATGCACATCTGGTGTACAAGAAGTGTCTTATCTGTTCATTCTCACGGACAATCTCTCAACATGATCTGTACTTGGCTGGTCAGGGTCTCTTGTCATAATTAGCAATCAAGAGTTATGTACTTGTTTAGAAAAGAGTTCAGGGACCAAAGTCTTAATTCTGCAAGGCAGTGCTGCCAGCATGGTTAGCTGTAGAATGTAGGGTATCCGAAATTCCCCCTTTTTATTTTTTTTTTCCTTCCACCCAGTCGGGACGAGCAGGAAGTTTCTTCCTTTGCCTTTTTCCTTTCCTGCCCTCCCCCCAACGCTTCGATCGCTGCCGCGGCAACTTTCTTTTCTGCTTGCATGATTTCTAAAGTGCGTATTATGGTTTTCCAAACCATTCCTAGTTCTTTCGCTTCTTTTCCTTCTTTTCCTCCCTCTAGAGTACAGTCCCACAAAAGGTCTCCTACTTTACGCCATTCCATGGAACTAAAGATTAATGACGGGTGCTTCATTTTCTCCCGCTTCCGAGCCCATGGGGCTAATACGTCTCGTTCCTTTACTTTTCCTCCTCTCTTAGAGAGTATGCTAAGGAGGCGAGTTGCCGCGTCCGTTTCCATCGCGGTCTTACCTTGGCAGGGGCTTGATTGGCCGCTCAAACTCTGGTCTCCAGTGCCCTTTTGGCCACACCTGGAACTCTCCCGCCTCCAGCTCTCCGGCTCCCAAATCGGCTCACGTCCGATGCTTCGGAGTATTCCCGCATTTAAGCGATCTGCATTTAAGCGTCCATAGAGGGTCCCTGTTCGGGCGCCAGATCTAGAAGGGTCCCATCGGAGAGCCGGCCAAGTAACGACCATCCCACCAATATGGCTACAAGTCGTCCTCCCTTCTCCCCCCGGCAAGGCTCTTCACAAAACAGATACACCTGTGCCCCAAGGCAGCTCCAAGGACAGAGCCTTTGTTTAGGCCTAAGCTGGGTTGTACAAAACCTTTAAAGGGATACTGCGCCTCTGCTCCACAAGAAATTCCTCTACAGACAGTGGTGCACAGTGCACCCTGATACCATCAAATCACGTAGGAAACGAATCCTTCACCATCTGTGGAGTTACAGGAGGCTCACAAGACCTGTCTGAGGTGAGCTTAACTGGGCATAACTGGGAAACACACTCGATTGTGACTGGCCTAGACGCTCCATGCATCCTTGACATAGACTTCCTCTGGAAAGGATATTTTAAAGATCCAAAAGGGTACAAGGGGGTGGTCAATGTAGCAGCAGTGGAGACCGATGGCAATAAGCAGCTGTCCACCTTGCCTGGACTTTCAGATGACCCTTCCACTGTGGGCCTGATGGAAGGTGGAAGAACAAAAGGTGCTGACAACATCCATCATAGTCCATCGTCATCAATATCGGACCAATAGAGACTCCCCTTGCTCCATACAGAACCTGATTTGCCGATTAGAGAGCTGAGGAGTCATCAGCCTTTCAACAGTCTGATATGGCCAGTGGGGAAGTTCAGTGGGGAACTGAGGTTGACTGTGGACTACCGTGGCTTGAATGAAGTAACAGCACCCATGAGTGCTGCTGTACCAGACATGCTGGAGCTCCAGTATGAACTGGAGTCCAAGGCAGCACAATGGTATGCCACGATTGACATTGCCAATGCACTTTTCTCCATTCCCCTAGCAGCAGTTTGCTTTCACCTGGAGGGGCATCTAATACACCTGGAATCAACTGGCCCAGGGGTGGAAGCACAGTTCAACTATCTGCCATGGACTGATCCAGACTGCACTGGAGAAAAGTGGAAGCCCGGAGCATCTGCAGTACATGGATGACATCATCGTATGGGGTGACGCAGTAGAGGAAGTCTTTGAAAAAGGTAGGAAGATAATCCGCCTTCTGTTGGAAGCCAGGCTTGCCATTAAGAGAATTAAGATATGGGGACCTGCCCAAGAGATCCAGTTCCTGGGAATTAAATGGCAAGATGGGCGCCACCACATCCCTATGGATGCGGTGAATAAGACAACGGTTATGTCTCCACCTACCAATGAGAAAGAGAGGCAGACCTTCTTAGGTCTTACAGGTTTTTGGAGGATACATATTCCATCATACAGTGAGATTGTGAAGCCTCTCCATGAAGTAACTCGGAAAATAAACAGTTTTGGGTGGGGCCCCGAACAAGCACAGGCATTTGAGCAGCTAAAATGAGAACTCGTACATGCCATGGCCCTGGGACCTGTTCAAACAGAACCAGAGATTAAGAATGTGCTCTCCACTGCAGCCAGGGATAATGGTCTTAACTGGAGCCTCTAGCAAAAAGCACCGGGGGAGACCCGAGGTCACCTCCTGGGATTCTGGAGTCAGGGTTATAGAGGCTCAGAAGGCAATTACACCCCCACAGAAAAAGAGGTACTGGCCACCTACGAAGGAGTTTGAGCTGCTTCATAAGTAACTGGCACTGAGGCACAGCTCCTCCTGGCACCCCGACTGCCAGTCCTGACCTGGATGTACAGGGGGACGGTAGCATCTACCCACCATGCCACTGGTGCTACCTGGAGCAAGTGGACCGCCCTAATAACTCAGTAAGTGTAATTAGGGTGCCTTGATCGCCCAGGTATCATAGAGGCATTCACAAATTGGCCAGAAGATACAGCGGTTGGAATGCCACCAGATGCAGTAGTGGCCCCTGTCAAGGAAGCCCCCCCATATAAAGACCTCTCAGATCAGGATAAACGCTGTGCTCTTTTCACCGATGGATCCTGCCATCTCATAAGGAACCATCAGAGATGGAAAGTTGCAATATGGAGCCCGACTTGAGAGGTCGCAGAAGCAAAGGAGGGAAAAGGTGAATCGAGCCAATTTGCAGAGATTAAAGCCATCCAGCTGGTCCTAGACATTGCTGAGTGGGAGAAGTGGCCAATACTGTACTTATATACTGATTCCTGGATGGTAGCAAACGCCTTATGGGGGTGGCTGAAAACGTGCAAACGGGATAATTGGCAGAGGAGGGGGAGGCCAGTTTGGGCAGCTGACTTGTGGCAGGATATTGCTGCTCGGCTGGATAAATTAGTGCTAAAGATGCGGCGTGTAGATGCCCACATCCCCAAAAATCAGGCTACTGAGGAGCAGAGAAATAACCATCAGGTGGACCAGGCAGCTAAGGTGTTCTAGATAGATTTAGACTGGGAACACAAAGGTGAATCATTCTTAGCTTGGTGGACCCATGACTCTTCTGGTCATCAGGGAAGAGGTGGAAGATACAGATGGGCCCAGGACCAAGGGGTGGATTTAAGGATAGATGTTATTGCCCAGGTTATCATTGAGTGCAATACATGTGCTGCAATTAAGCAGGCCAGACGGTTAAAACCTTTGTGGTATGAGGGACACTGGCTTAAATATAAATATGGAGAGGCCTGGAAGATTGATTATGTGACCCTCCCTCAAACTCACCAGGGTAAGCACTATGTGCTCGCGACGGTGGAAGCAAGCATCCACTGCCCATAATACTATTCTGGGCCTTGAAAGGCAAATTTTACAGTGATACGGGGCCCCGGAGATGATTGAGTTGGACAATGGGACTCATTTAAAAAAAAATTTAATAGCTGACTGGGCCAAAGAGCACGGCACAGAGTGGATCTATCATATCCTTTATCATGCACCAGCCTCCGGAAAGACCCATTTCAGGTGGGTTTCAAATGTCTCCAGCAAAGGAGACCCCACAACCTCTCTGTTCCAGTGCTCCATCACCCTCACAGTAAAGAAGTGTCTCTTCATGTTGAAGTGGAACTTCATAGAATCATAGAATGGCTTAGGTTGGAAGGGATCTTGGAGATCATCTAATCCAACCTCCCGGCCATGGGCAGAGATGCCTTTAACTAGACTAGATTGCTCAAGGCCTCATCCAATCTGGCCTTGAGGATCTCCAGGGAGGGGGCATTCACAACCTCTCTGGGCAATCTATTCCAGAGTCTTGCCACCCTTGTACTGAAGAATTTCTTCCTAAGATCCAGTCTAAATATATTCTCTTTCAATTTAAATCCATCTCCCCTTGTCTTCTCCAGACCGAACAATCCCAGCTCCCGCAGCCTGTCCTCGTAGCAGAGGTGCTCCAGCCCCTGGATCATCTTTGTGGCCCTCCTCTGAACACTCTCCAACAGTTCTATGTCCCTCTTATGGTGGGGACACCAGAACTGGACACAGTATTCGAGGTGGGGTCTCACAAGAGCAGAGTGAAGGGGAAGAATCACCTCTCTTGACCTGCTGGCTACGCTTCTCCTGATACATCCCAGGATGCGGTTGGCCTTCTGGGCTGCATGAGCGCCCTGCCGGCTCATGTTGAGCTTCTCATCAATCAACACCCCCAAATCCTTCTCTTCAGGGCTACTCTCAACCCACTCTGTGCCCAGTTTGTATTTGTGCCTAGGATTGACCCGACCCAGCTGTAGGACCTTGCATTTTGACTTGTTGAAGCTCGTGCAGTTTGCACTGGCCCATTTCTGCAGCCTGTCAAGGTCCCCCTGGATGGCATCTCTTCCCTCAAGTGAGTCCACCGCACCACACAGCTTGATGTCATCAGCAAACTTGCTGAGGGTGCACTCGGTGCCACTGTCCATGTCGCTGACAAAGATGATGAACGACACTGGACCCAGAACAGACCCCTGAGGAACACCGCTTGTCACTGGACTCCACGTGGATATGGAGCCACTGACCACAACTCTGAGTGTGACCTTCTAGCCAGTTCCTGATCCACCGAGTGGTCCATCCATCAAGTCCATGTCTCTGCATCTTAGAGACAAGGATGTCATGTGGGACAGTGTCAAACGCATTGCACAAGTCCATATCTTCCCATATCAACCAGAGTTGTAACTTTTTCACAGAAAGTCACCAAATAAGCCAGGCACAATTTGCCCCTAGTGAAGCCATGTTGGCTGTCACCGATCACCTCATTATTTTGCTTGTGCCTTAGTACTTTTACCAGGAGGATCTGCTCCATGATTTTGCCTGGCACAGAGGTGAAGGTGACTGGTCTGTAGTTCCCTGTGTTTTCTTTGTTTCCCTGTGTTCTAGCTTGTAACCATTACTCCTTGTCCTATTACTGGGCACCACTGAAAAGAGACTGGCTCCTTCCTCTTGACCCCCACTGCTCAGATATTTATACACATTAATAAGATCCCCTCTCAACCATCTTTTCTCAGGACTAAACAGCCCCAGTTCTCTCAGTCTCTCCATCCATCCAGTTCTTTATCCACCGAGTGGTCCATCCGTCAAATCCCTGTCTCTCCATTTTAGAGACAAGGATGTCATGTGGGACAGTGTCAAACGCCTTGCACAAGTCCAGGAAAATGATATCCGTTGCTCTTCCCGTGTCAACCAGCGCTGTAGCTTTATCGTAGAAGGCCACTAAATGAGTCAGGCACGACTTGCCCCTGGTGAAGCCATGTTGGCTGTCACCAACCACTTGATTATCTTTTATGTGCCTTAGTACAGTTACCAGGAGAATCTGTTCCATGATTTTACCTGGCACGGAGCTAAGGCTGCCTGGTCTGTAGTTCCCCAGGTTGTCTTTGGTTCCTTCTTTAAAGATGGGGGTTATGTTGCCCCTTTTCCAATTTGCGGGAACCTCACCAGACTGCCAGGACCTCTCAAATATGATGGCTAGTGGCCTAGCAACTTCAGCTGCCAGTTCCTTCAGGACCCGTGGATGTATCTCATCAGGTCCCATGGACTTGTGCATCTTCAGGTTCTCTAGGTGTTCCTGGACCTGATCTGCTCCTACCCTGGGTGGTTCTTCACTCTCCCAGACCCAGCCAACACCCTCCGTGATTTGGGGGTGTGTGGTTCGAGCGGTTGCCAGTGAAGGCTGAGGCAAAGAAGTTGTTGAATACTTCAGCCTTCTCCACATCCTCGGTAACCAGGTCACCTATATCCTTCCGGAGAGGCCCCACATTCTCTCTCATTTTTCTTTTTTCTCTTACATACCTGTAAAATCCTTTTCTGTTATTTCAAATATTGCTGGCCAGATATGACTCTGTGAGGGCCTTAGCTTTTCTAACCTGGTCTCTGATTGCACGAGCAACCTCCTTGTAATCATCCCAGGTTACCAGTCCCTGCTTCCACGCTTTGTGAGTTCCCCTTTTGTATTTGATTTTCGCCAGGAGTTCTCTGTTTATCCATATAGGTCTCCTGGAGTTTTTGCCTGCTTTCTTCTGTTTAGGGATGCAGTGCCTTTGAGTTTGGAGGAGACGATCGTTGAAAGTCGACCAGCTTTCTTGGGCTCCAGGTCCCTCCAAGGCTTTATCCCATGGCACACTTCCAAGGAGGTTCCTAAAGAGGTGAAAGTCAGCTCTCCTGAAATCAAGGGTATCAAGCTTGCTGAGCTTCCCCTTTTTCACTGCCCTTAGGATCTCAAACTCCACCATCTCATGGTCACTGTAGCCGAGGCTGCCCACGAGTTTAACATTGCCCACCAGCCCTTCCCTATTAACGAGAACAAGGTCTAACATGGCACCTCTCCTCGTTGGTTCCTCTATCACTTGGAGAAGGAAGTTATCATCAATGCATTCCAGGAATCTCCTGGATTGCTTGTTCCCTGCCGTGTTGTTTTTCCAACAGAAAAAGAAAGGCAGAGAACTGCTGGAGAGGGTACAGCAAAGGGCTACGAAGATGATTAGGGGACTAGAACATCTCTCTTATGAGGAAAGGCTGAGGGACTTGGGTCTTTTTAGTCTGGAGAAGACTCGGGGGCGATCTTATAGAATCACAGAATCATTAAGGTTGGAAAAGACCTCAAAGATCATCAAGTCCAATCATTAACCCAACATCACCATGACCACTAAACCATGTCCCTAAGTGCCACGTATACAACTTTTTTTTTTAACACCTCCAGGGATGGTGACTCCACCACTTCCCTGGGCAGTCTGTTCCAATGCTTCACCACTCTTTCAATAAAGAAATGTTTCCTAACATCCAACCTAAACCTCCTCTGGCACAACTTGAGCCCATTTCCTCTTGTCCTACTATTTGTTACTTGATAGAAGTGACTGGCACCCACCTCACTACAACCTCCTTTCAGGTAGTTATAGAGAGCAATAAGGTGTCCCCACAGCCTCTTCTTCTCCAGACTAAACAATACCAGTGCCCTCAGCCGATCCTCACAAGACTTCTTCTCTGGACCCTTCACCAGCTTTGTTGCCCTTCTCTGGACCCACTCCAGCATCTCAATGTCTTTCTTATACTGCAGTGCCCCAAACTGAACAAAGTACTCAACGTGCAGCCTCAGCGGTACTGGGTACAGGGGAATAATAGAATCATAGAATGTTAGAGGTTGGAAGGGACCTCAAAGATCATCTAGTCCAACCCCCCTGCCAGAGCAGGACCACCTACAGTAGGTCGCACAGGAACGCGTCCAGGCGGGTTTTGAATGTCTCCAGAGAAGGAGACTCCACAACCTCCCTGGGCAACCTGTGCCAGTGCTCCGGCACCCTCACAGGGAAAAAGTTTTTTCTAATATTTGTGTGGAACCTCCTATGTTCCAGCTTGCACCCATTGCCCCTTGTCCTGTCAACGGATGCTGCTGAAAAGAGCCTGGCTCCGTCCTCCTGACACTCCCCCTTGACATATTTATAAACATTAATGAGGTCACCCCTCAGTCTCCTCCAAGCTAAAGAGACCCAGCTCCTTCAGCCTTTCCTCAGAAGTGAGATGTTCCACTCCCTTCATCATCTCTGTGGCTCTGCGCTGGACTCTCTCAAGCAGTTCCCTGTCCCTCTTGAGCTGAGGGGCCCCGAACTGGACACAATATTCCAGATGCGGCCTCAACAGGGCAGAGTAAAAGGGCAGGAGGACCTCTCTTGACCTACTAGCTACTCCCCTTCTAATACACCCCAGGATGCCATTGACCTTCTTGGCCACGAGGGCACAGTGCTGGCTCATGGTCATCCTGCTGTCCACTAGAACCCCCAGGTCCCTTTCCCCTGCGCTGCTCTCCAGCGGGGCAGTCCCCAACCTATACTGGCACATGGGATTATTCTTTCCCAAGTGCAAAACTCTACACTTGCCCTTGTTGAACTTCATTAGAGTTCTCCCCACCCAGCCCTCCAGCCTGTACAGGTCTCTCTGAATGGCAGCACAGCCTGATGGGGTGTCAGCCACTCCTCCCAGTTTCGTGTCATCAGCAAAATTGCTGACAGTGCTCTCTAATCCCTCATCCAGGTCATTGATGAGCAGCACTGGCCCCAGTACTGACCCCTGAGGGACCTCACTAGACACAGGCATCCAGCCAGACTCTGCCCCATTGACCACAACTCTCTGGCTTCTTCCCTTCAACCAATTAGTGACCCACCTCACTACTTGGTCATCCAGACCACACTTCCTCAGTTTACCTATGAGGATGCTGTGGGAGACGGTGTCAAAGGCCTTGCTGATATCCAGATAGACCACATCCACTGTATGGCCACCATTCATCCACCTGGTTATGTCCTCATCAAAGGCTCTCAGGTTGGTCAGACATGACTTCCCCTTGGCAAAGCCATGCTGACTGCTCCTGATAACCTTCTTATCCTTGATATGCCCAGAGACAGCGTCAAGGATAAGATGTTCCATCACCTTTCCAGGGATGGAGGCGAGAGATGGAGTGCAAGAAAACACAGACTGTATTAGTTAATATTAATTGAAGACTTTTACGTTTGTTTGTTTTGTTTTACCAAATACTTAAAAAAATATAGATATGAGAAGCTGTCTTGCTTACAGTACACTTACTGTTTGCAAGGATTTTGAATTGCATAACTTCTGTAAATTAAGGAAAATTTACTTATTTTAACCAGCACCTGTTAATGAACTGACTTTATGTATGAGCATGTTTATATTGATATGATCTCTATTACTTTAGGCCTGCCACAATTGTCTAAAATGTTTTACACCTGCATTTCAGAAGCAGTTTTTACTTTTGCGTAAAAATGGCTATGGGTTAAGCTAATTTGAAAAGACAAATATTGAAGCAGCAAATTTAAGAACTAAGTTAAAAACACTGTAAATTCTCAAAATGTTTGATATTTTCAAGAGAGACCTTTTTAAGCAGTATGACTCACATCTAAGACCAGTGTATTAGGTCAGAGAGGACTTTGCTGCAGAGAGCACCACTGACAAGTTTTAGAAAAGGGAAGCAAGAGGGAATTTTGAATTTTAGTTTTCACAAAAAACAGTTCTGAATGTACAATCTGTTTTTTAGTGAAATCCTAACTTTAACCCATGTGTATCCCTGACTAGACGAATCACATATAATTTATTGCTTAATCAAGAATAAAAATTAAGAAAATGATCATTTTTGCATCAAGGTGAGGATATATTTGTTTTGGTTTTATGCCTAGAGCAAAATGAATGAAAATAGTAGATAGAATCATAGAATTGTCAGGGCTGGAAGGGACCTTAAAGCTCATCTAGTTCCAACCCCCCCGCCATGGGCAGGGACATCCCCCACTAGATCAGGCTGCCCAGAGCCCCATCCAGCCTGGCCTTAAAAACTTCCAGGGATGGGGCTTCCACTCCCTCTCTGGGCAACCTGTGCCAGGGTCTCACCACCCTCATGGGGAAGAGCTTCTTCCTAACGCCCAATCTGAACCGACCCATCTCGAGCTTCAATCCATTCCCTCTAGTCCTGTCACTACCCGACATCCTAAAAAGCCCCTCACCAGCTTTCTTGTAGCCCCCTTGAGATACCAGAAGGCCACAATAAGGTCTCCTCGGAGCCTTCTTTTCTGCAGACTGAACAGCCCCAACTCTCTCAGTCTGTCTTCAGAGGAGAGGTGCTCCAGCCCTCTGGTCATCCTCATGGCCCTTCTCTGGACACGCTCCAGCACGTCCAGATCTTTCTTGTGCTGTGGGCTCCAGAACTGGACGCAGTACTGCAGGTGGGGTCTCACGAGAGTGGAGTAGAGGGGGAGAATCACCTCCCTCGACCTGCTGGCCACGCACCTCTTGATGCAGCCCAGGACACGATTGGCTTTCTGGGCTGCAAGTGCACACTGACTCTACTTGTCAGAAAGACAAACCCTAATGACGAGTACTTAGTATCTAGTGTGTTGCATGTACTTATGTAATTATAAATAACATCTTCACTTTAGCGGTACCCTGGTCAAGTAATACTTAAATCAACAAGACTACGACTGGCTCATGCAAGAAGAAAATGTGCAGCCAGCTCAGTGTCCTGCGTAGATCAGCCTCAGTCTTTGCCAGCAACCATACAAATCCAAGAGAAAAGTGAAGAGGTGGAATTGGAAAATGCAGTTCAGCCTCCGCAAGTGCAAGAATCTGCAAGCTTAGAACAACTTCAAGATATCTCATTACCTCCCAGTGTCGTTACCTCTGAACTGCCTCATGTTAGTACTTCTCCACTCATCAGTTATGAGCCTCAACTAGAGCCTGTTACTGTAGTACCACTTCCACCCCCTTTGCCTCCACCACCTCCGCTTCTACCTTTTCCCTCCAAGGAAGATGACACCAAATCCTTAGAGAAAAGCAACAGCCTTGTTAAACATCATAGTGAGGAGAAGGGAGTTCAGTACTCTTCCAGCGTCCCAAGAGCACATCTGTTTGACAGCAGTCAGCTAGTCAGTGCCAAGAAGAAACTTAAGAAGACCAGTGATCTAGAGGGTTTACACAGGAGGACAGGTAATGTTTTCATTTCTGTATATTTAATCATAATGCACATCAAGTCCTACTTTGAATTGCTATATTGAGAAGTGTATGCTGTGATTTATTTATTAATGGGAAAACTGTTAAATCCTTTTCAGTTCATAAATGTTGGCACCTCAAACAAATGTCGTTTGTTCAGTTGGACAGAAAACCCTTGTGAAACTGAGCCTATGATCAGTTACACTAGTTGGAAAAGGGAGCTAAACATTGCCTAAAAGATTCTTTTTTCCTATATTGTTTACAACTAGCACTGTAAATATTATATGATTCACCTGAGGGGACAGTGAGGTTTTTTTTAATAACAGACTTTTACATAAATTTTTGACCTAGTAAAACAAATACTTGTCTTGGGACATAGGAAACCTTGAGAGTGCTTTCTGCAAGGTTTCTTCAAATTTTCATACAAAAACGCACAAACTCTCAGGTTCCCTTGAGAGCCAAGTAAGAATATATACGTTTAACTACAATTGAGAATTAAATCTATAATCATTCAGCAAATCATGTTAATAAACACAGTTAAAGATGAAAAACTTCTCTGGAAACTGAGATGAGTGAATAGAGCACAGGGCTGAGCTGGGAGACGTTACAACTTCACAGTGATTCTGTGCTACTTGTTTTGAATTGTTTATCCTTTATTCCATATATGAAAAAGGGGAGAATGGCAGCCACATTTGAACAAAATAATCTTGATGTTTTGATGAAACGTGCTATATTAGAGCAAAGCTTTTATTTGAAAATCGGAGATGGGATTTTTCGAAAGCGCTCAGCTGAACTGCTGTGACTAAGTGCTGATACAAACCAATCCAGAAGAGCAGGAAAATGCATGCTGTTGCAATTGACTGTACTGCTGTTTCCCTTACTGGCGTGTAGTAACAGCCATACAGTAAGTAAAATCGGCCACAAAATGCAAGTGCTGAGAATGTAGGCTCTTTGTGCTTGCATTTCTGTGTGTTGAAGTTTAAGGTTGGGCCAGCCACTAAACTTTGACAGATGCTTTCTGTGATACTCCCACCGCCCTCCCAGGGGAGGATAACAGGAGAACCAGGGAGAGAGAATTTGAGGTTGAAAAAAACTTGAACCAGTTTAATGAAAAAGAAAATAATACTAACAGTAACAATGAAGATGTCAAACTATGTACAGATATGTATATATATATACAAGTATGCAAATTGCTCAAAGATATAAGAGAACAGGTTAATATGGGGCCTGTGCCTTCCAGATGACAATAAGGTCCCGAGCAGGAAAAAAAAAAATAAATCCCAGACTGGAATCAGCAGCAGACAGGAGCACCTGAGCCCAGAGTCCTGATGATCACAGAATCACAGAATTACCAAGGCTGGAAAAGACCTCCGAGATCATCAAGTCCAGCCTATGACTCAACAGCATCGCAACGGCCAGACCACGGCACTAAGTGCCACATCCAGCCTCTCCTTAAACCCCTCCAGGGACGGTGACTCCACCACTTCCCTGGGCAGTGCATCCCAGTGCCTGAGCACCCTCTCCGTGTGGAAGTGTCTCCTGAGATCCAACCTAAACCTCCCCTGACGCAGTTTCAGGCCGTGCCCTCTCGTCCTGTCACTGGTTGCCTGGGAGAAGAGCCTGACCCCACCTGACTACAACCTCCCTTCAGGTAGTTGTAGAGAGGGTTAGTCCAAAAAAAAAAAACAGAAAAGGAGCTGTGCTGCTCCCATTCGAGGAAGCAGGGCAAGACAGCCTGTCCTGGCCAGGGTTAAATTCCCTTGTGGTACACATTGGTCATTACCATTCTCTCGCATCACCCACAAGGTGTGTCCAGGGCCTTGGGCAGAAACATCTCCACAGCTGGGTTTACCTTTGCCAAGGGGTGAAGAAATCTATACAGTTTTTCCCAGCAGGTTCCTCTCACACACAACAGGGACAAATAGACCAAACCAACCACAACGGTAACAGATGCTCCTCAATTAAGTCTCTGAAGTGACTGTATACCAATGCAAGAAGCAGGGGGAATAAGCAGGATGAACTAGAAATCTGGGTGCAGTTGAAGAGCTATGATCTCATTGCGATTACAAAGACATGGTGGGACAACTCACATGACTGGAATGTGGTAACGGACAACTATGTACTTATTTAGGAAGGATAGACTGACAAGGCGAGGTGGTGGAGTGGCTCTATGTGAGTAAGCAACTAGAATGCATTGAGCTTAACCCAGGGGGAGACGATGAGAGTGTTGAAAGCTTATGGGTAAGAGTTAAGGGACATGCAAGCACGGGAGGTACTGTTGTGGGTGTCTACTACAGACCACTTAACCAAGAAGAAGTTGTTGACGAGGCCTTCTACAGGCAGCTGGAAGTAGCCTCATGATCACGTGCCCTGGTGCTCATGGGTGACTTCAAGCACCCTGATATTAGTTGGAAAGATGACACAGCCAAGCATAACCAGTCCAAAAGGTTCCTGCAGTGTATTGATGACAACTTTCTGCTGCAGGTGGTTGAAGAACCAATGAGGAGAGGTGCAATGCTGGACCTTGTGTTAACAAACAAAGAAGGTCTGGTCGTGGATGTTAAGGTTGGGGGCAGTCTTGGCTGTAGTGACCATGACATGTTAGAGTTCAGTATTGTTAGGGAAAGAAGAAGAGTAATAAGTAAAACTTCTGCCCTGGACTTCAAGAGGGCTAACTTTGTCCTCTTCAGAGATCTATTTACAAGTATCCCATGGGGTAGGATTCTAGAAGGTACGGGGGCAGAAGAGAGCTGGTCAACATTCAAACTCTACCTCCACCAAGCTCAAGATAAATGCATTCCCTCTAAAAGAAAATCAAGTAGAGGAGGCAGGAGACCTGCATGGTTAGGCAAGGGGCTCCTGGAAAAACTCAAATGGAAGAGGGAAATTTGCAATAAGTGGAAAAAGGGTCTGGTTAATTGGGAGGATTATAGAAATGCTGCCAGAGTGTACAGAGACTCAACAAGAAAGGCCAAGGTTCTCTTGGAAAATAGTCTGGCTAGGGAGGTGAAAGAAAGCAAGAAGAACTTCTTCAAATACATCAGTGAGAAAAGGAAGAGTAGGGAAAAAGTGGGTCCACTGCTAAATGAGGTCAGAGATATGGTAACAGAGGATGCAGGGATGGCAGAATTACTGAATGCCTTCTTTGCCTCAGTCTTTACTCCTAAGACCAGCCCTCAGGAATTCCAGTCACTGGAAGTAGGAGAGCAAAACTGGAGCGAGGAAGACTCTCCACTGGTCAGTGAGGATTGGGTTAGAGATCTCATGGAGAACTTGAAAACGCACAAATCCATGGGCCCCGACGGGGTGCATCCACGTGTGCTTAGAGAGCTGGCTGACATTGTGGCTGAGCCGCTCTCCATCATTTTTGAAAAATCATGGGGAACGGGAGAGGTGCCTGAGGACTGGAGGAAGCCAATGTCTCTCCAGTCTTCAGAAAGGGCAAGAAGGAAGACCCAGGCAACTGCAGACCAGTCAGCCTCACCTTCATCCCTGGAAAGGTGATGGAGCAGCTCATTCTGAAGTCCATCTCTAACCAAATGGAAGAAAAGAAGGTTATCAGGAGTAGCCAACATGGATTTACCAAGGGGAAAACTTACTTGACCAATCTGATATCCTTCTATGAAGGCGTGACCAAATGGGTGGGTGAAGGGAGAGTGGTGGATGTCACATACCTTGACTTCAGTAAGGCTTTTGATACTGTCCCCCATAACATCCTCGTAGGTAGACTCAAGGAACATGGGACAGACAGATGATTGGACTGTGAGGTGGATTGTGAACTGGCTCAGCGACAGAGTTCAGAGGGTTGTGATCAGCGGCACAGAGTCAAGCTGGAGGCCTGTGGCCAGTGGTGTTCCCCAGGGATCAGTGCTGGGTCCAGTTTTGTTCACTATCTTCATCAACGATCTGGACGAGGGGATGGAGTGCACCCTCAGCAAGTTCACTGATGATACGAAACTGGGAGGGGTGGCTGACACCCAGGAAGACTGTGCTGCCACCCAACGAGATCTGGACAGGCTGGAGAGCTGGGCAAAGGGGAACCTCAAGAAGTTCAATAAGGACACGTGTAGAGTCCTCTGTCTGGGGAGGAATAACACCAGGCAGCAGCACAGATTAGGGGTTGCCCTGCTGGAAAGCAGCCCCGTGGAGAAAGACCTTGGAGTCCTAATGGACAGTAAGTTGTCCATGGGACAGCAATGGGCTCTTGTGGCCAAGAGGGCCAATGGGATCCTGGGGTGGATGAAGAAAAGTGTGTTCAGCAGGTCTAGGGAGGTTCTCCTCTCCCTCTACTCTGCCCTGTTGAGACCACACCTGGAATACTGTGTCCAGTTTTGGGCTCCCCAGTTCAAGAGAGACAGAGACCTACTGGGGAGAGTCCAATGGAGAGCTACAAGGATGATTAAGGGACTTGAACATCTCTCCTATGAAGAAAGACTGAGAGAACTGGGGCTGTTTAGTCCTGAGAACAGATGGTTGAGAGGGGATCTTATTAATGTGTATAAATATCTGAGCAGTGGGGGTCAAGAGGAAGGAGCCAGTCTCTTTTCAGTGGTGCCCAGTAATAGGACAAGGAGTAATGGTTACAAGCTAGAACACAGGGAAACAAAGAAAACACAGGGAACTACAGACCAGTCACCTTCACCTCTGTGCCAGGCAAAATCATGGAGCAGATCCTCCTGGTAAAAGTACTAAGGCACAAGCAAAATAATGAGGTGATCGGTGACAGCCAACATGGCTTCACTAGGGGCAAATTGTGCCTGGCTTATTTGGTGACTTTCTGTGAAAAAGTTACAACTCTGGTTGATATGGGAAGATATGGACTTGTGCAATGCGTTTGACACTGTCCCACATGACATCCTTGTCTCTAAGATGCAGAGACATGGACTTGATGGATGGACCACTCGGTGGATCAGGAACTGGCTAGAAGGTCACACTCAGAGTTGTGGTCAGTGGCTCCATATCCACGTGGAGTCCAGTGACAAGCGGTGTTCCTCAGGGGTCTGTTCTGGGTCCAGTGTCGTTCATCATCTTTGTCAGCGACATGGACAGTGGCACCGAGTGCACCCTCAGCAAGTTTGCTGATGACATCAAGCTGTGTGGTGCGGTGGACTCACTTGAGGGAAGAGATGCCATCCAGGGGGACCTTGACAGGCTGCAGAAATGGGCCAGTGCAAACTGCACGAGCTTCAACAAGTCAAAATGCAAGGTCCTACAGCTGGGTCGGGTCAATCCTAGGCACAAATACAAACTGGGCACAGAGTGGGTTGAGAGTAGCCCTGAAGAGAAGGATTTGGGGGTGTTGATTGATGAGAAGCTCAACATGAGCCGGCAGGGCGCTCATGCAGCCCAGAAGGCCAACCGCATCCTGGGATGTATCAGGAGAAGCGTAGCCAGCAGGTCAAGAGAGGTGATTCTTCCCCTTCACTCTGCTCTTGTGAGACCCCACCTCGAATACTGTGTCCAGTTCTGGTGTCCCCACCATAAGAGGGACATAGAACTGTTGGAGAGTGTTCAGAGGAGGGCCACAAAGATGATCCAGGGGCTGGAGCACCTCTGCTACGAGGACAGGCTGCGAGAGCTGGGATTGTTCAGCCTGGAGAAGAGAAGACTCTGGGGGGACCTAATAGTTGCCTTCCAATACCTGAAGGGATCCTACAGGAAGGCTGGGGAGGGACTTTTTACAAGAGCATCCACCGACAGGACAAGGGGAAATGGGGTTAAGTTGAAGGAGAATAGATTTAGATTAGATCTTAGGAAGAAATTCTTCAGTAAGAGGGTGGCAAGACTCTGCAATAAATTGCCCAGAGAGGTTTGCGGCTGCCCCCTCCCTGGAGGTGTTCAAGGCCAGGTTGGACAGAGCCTTGAGTAGCCTGATCTAGTTGAGAGGCGTCCCTGCCCTTGACAGGGAGGTTGGATTAGATGATCTCTAAGGTCCCTTCCAGCCTAGGCCATTCTATGATTCTATGATCTCCAGTTCTTCCTGATGTTCCTTTCTGTTGATGACTTAGCTATTCAAAAATAAGGTTTTAATAGCAATCTTATATTTTTTCTTATTTCTTGAAAGCTAGCTATGTATTTTTAATGTACAATATCTCTCTATTGTTATCTCAGTCTACCACCTGCTGGCTGCACAGTAATCTTAATTAGGTTATCATATGAAACAAACAGTTGTATTGTTAGGGGGCTAAATTTATAGCAATGATTCAAAAAAATGATGTAGAAGGCATCTAGAAAAATATCTTTGAAAAAAATAACATTGTGAAGACATCAAATTATTTTACATACAGGAAAAGTATTCCTTATCATGAGCAGACTGGGAGAAGCAACTGGTTGGTGAAACTGTTTATAGTATTTTCATAACAGATGCTTTGACCTAGGAAGCTTTCTTACATTTTGTATCCATTTAATAGGACACTTTTACTACTCTTCAAGGGCACAGTTTAAAGCATAGCCCATTGCAAAAGAGGTGCTAATTAGTTGCAGTGACATCTGACATAGCTGGTATGCTTTATTATGTCTATGATGATTAATATTATTAATATAAGGGCATAACTACATAGAATGCTTATAATGAAATATCCTCTCTGCACATACTGAGTTTACTAAATGAGAAGGTAACATTTTACTTGAGATGGTTTTCCTTCTGAAAGCAAATCTCACCGAAAGTAGTTAAATATAATAATAATACAGATCTTTTTTACATATATTACATGTCATTAGTCTTAAATGTGATAGCATATCCAATGATGAGGGTTGAAATGGTTGCTCAGCTCTCCCTTTCTGTCTTTTCAATAGAAGTACAGTGTGATACACCAGAAATCAGTCAGGTGATTAAAAAAGAAATGAACCTCCCAAAACCCCACAAAAAAACAACTCAAACTTATCATATAATCTTTCTTACTACTTTAAGTGTTCTCTTAATTGAATTTAACATGTGAATTGAGAATAAACTATAAAGATAAATCAGTAGCAGTATTCCAAAAAGTCTTTCAGATTCTCTAATAATGTTCCAAAGGTATTGTGTCTTTGAAACGTAGAAATTAAGTAGTTTGTACTTTTGCAGTTACAAATTAAATGTATTAACTTTTCCAGCTGTATTAAACTCTTTCCATCAGGGGAAAAAAAAGCACCAACAAATAAACATAAAACTCAGCAGAACTTATATATATATAGATATACAGCCCCTCCGATGAAGCTGACACAGTATTTCTACAGAAACCTGTACTCTTGTTGGAGTGTTACCTGTATACAGTTTTGTATACTGTATAGAGTATACAAAATTGATGGTCTTATTGTTTAGAAACATTCAAGAGCGCATGGTATTTCTTTCCTTATACAGGAACCCTGATCACAGTACATCCATAGCTTTTAGGACAACATAGCTTTTTTCTGCAGTTCCCAGTGTCCAGACTAGGGGGCTTTTTTATCCCTCCCTGCCTTATTTTGCTTTTTTTTTTTTTTTCTGCCACTACTGCAGTATCTTGCTCGATGGTTCATACTCCATTAGCTGCTGCAAGCAATGCTTGCGACAGCAATGCTCCTGTCTGTCTCCACCCAGCTTGATGATGATTATCAGCTGACTGATGCCTGGAAAGCCCATCACTGATGTTCTAGCTGCAGTCACGCTCCAATCTGGTTTCTAATACCGCTCCTTCTTACACAGTCATGAGTCCTGTTTCTAACTGCACATCTGACCTTAGAATCATAGAATGCATTGGGTTAGAAGGGACCTTTACAGGTCATCTAGTCCAACCCCTCTGCGGTGAGCAGGGACAGCTTTAACTGGATCAGGTGGCCCTCCTCCAGACCCTCTCCAACAGGTCCACATCCTTCTTGTGTTGAGGGCTCCACAGCTGAACGCAGCGCTCCAGGTGGGGTCTCACCAAAGCAGAGCAGAGGGGCAGAATCATCTCTCTTGATCTGCTGGCCTTGTTCTGGTTCTGTGTGGTGCTTGTACCAGGCCTAATTTTATTGCCCATACCATGAGATTTCCTGGCCCTCAATACTGTCCTATGAACTTGTCTGTCTTTTTACTACTATAAATTCCTGCACATGCCTTTTCTTTGCAACTGATACTTAATTCAGTTCTTTTTATGTAATCTACCTTCCTTAACTTTGAGTGTCATGCTTCTTCCTGTTATCTATTGTAACATGTCCTGCTTTCTTTTTAACCTGTTCTTATTTGCAGGCAATGTAATAAATGCTTTTTTTTTAAAATCAGACATTGCAGATGTGAACTTGATATAATGCAAACCTGCTTATGTATGCATAAAATTGTAACAACTTTATTAATGTTTGTGCTTGCAAATTGTACATGCAGAAGATGAACTGACACTTGTAAATGGGAAGCTGTCTCTTTGCCTAAACAGAAATACGTAGTATATTTGAGAATGAATTATGATCCATGTATGAAAATACATGGAGTTGCACAGCAGTTTTATGAAGTATTTCACAACTTGGTATTTTTTGCCACTTTTAGAATAGTGTTGTAGAATAAACTTTTCAAGCAGCTGTTACTTTTCTATTCTTTTGACACTTAAAAGTAATAGGTTTGCATTTGTTTGTCTTGGTTTTGTTTCCATTTTATGGTTTTATTTTAAGTTAAATTAGCTTGTCTGAGATGGACTTTGCAATTTTTAATTCTTAGTGGTGTTTGCTTAATGTGACATTATACACTGTAAATTGATATTTGAAATTTGAATTTTATACATAACTTTTTATGTCTCTACAAGAGATCTGCATCGCAAAGCATAATGAAAAGATCTGGCAACATCATCAGAGTGAGGAGGAATACAAAATGCACCATACAGTTCAGCTAGTAAGTTTGAGTTTTCTGCTGTTGAGTTTAGCCTTTAGTTAATAGCTTGCATTCTTCTTTATACATTAATTAATAGAGCATTCAGAGTGATAGCTGTTTGAAAAAGATATGGTGTGTATCCTTGACCTTTGGACTGTGGATTTCTGTATCATATTATGCTGGTGAGGGGAAGTATATAGCTGCATTAGGATGACATTAAACCCAAGCAAATAAAACTCGAATTGTGTTGTATAACGTATGCAGTTCCAGCTGTATTCTCTATGATTCTCTGCATAGTCTCATCGCAGAGAACAAGCTAGCTAGTCTATCTGCTGTGTTAGACTTTATCTTAAAGAATATTCAAATAGTGGGCTAGATCTTGGGAGCTGATATCAATATTTAATAAAGAACACTGACAACGATGCATTGAAATACAAATATTTTTAATTCAGGCTTCAATTAGGTTAACAAAAGTGTTTCTATTTAATCCTTATATATTTTTAACATTGATACATTTGTCCAGGAATTCAGCTGCATCATTTATTTTATGGAAAAAACTACTTGTGAAAGACCACATGTATTGACATACTCTATCAGGAAGTTAGAAAAATAAATTTTTTTTTTCAGTTCTTACAATAAGGCAAAGGAATTTGCTATATGAATAGCAGTCTATTTATCACTTTCTTAAAAATAAGGCGACAAAACTGAAGGACTCTGTCTCTGAAATGCTACAGGGCTTTTTCATTATTTATTTCATGGAGTTGCCCACTTGGAGTTTATAAAGAACCTTATGCTATTTTTTTTGTGTCTTTTTTTCATGTTAACAATCTGACTATTATAAAATAGATTTTTAGGCACTGGTTTTCATGAAGAATTTTGAAAATACAATCTCAACGGTGTCCAAACATGAAACCAAATAAGAATTGCCATTTCACTATTCTTATTTAAAAACAATGCTCCACCCCCCCCATGACCCTCAAACTAAAACACCCCAACAACCGAGCCCAAAATAAACAAAGAAAATCTCTCCAGTTTGAGACTGCTTCAGGAAAAGTTTGACCTGATTGCATATGAAACATGCAGGTGTGATGGTAGGAGAACTATCTTTTCTTCTCACTATAATATTTTCTTTATTGTTCTAACTTCTTTGCCCTATTGCTCAATTATTTTCTTTCCACCACATGCTTCTAGTCCTCTTCTTTTTTTCCTGTTTCCTGTCTTTACCACTTTTCAGCCATGTCCTTCTCTTCCTCTTCCTAATGCACCTATACTTACTTATCTCCTTTAAATCACAGGAGTTGGCCCTTTATGAAGGACATAATTTTTTTTAATTATGATCATCATCATCTTTTAAAAGTAATACATAATGCTATGAGTCTTTTAAGAATTAAAGCTTCTGTTTCTGCTCAGGAGGTTTTCTTTATAGTCACCTGTTCTATCACTTTTCCTGATAACTTTTGAAGTGATATATACAGTGAATTTTGCCATCTGATAACTAGTGTCCGCTTTCAATAAATTTGACTGAAGCGTAGTGTTTTGTTTCAAAGATGTAGTAACTTTGCTGAAGTTTTGTGAAAATGGATGACTATTTAAAGGAGGTGAATCCAAATGTGTGTTTTCACTGAGGTAAGATCCCCAAACTAGAAAAAATATAACTGTCTTAGATGCAAGAAAGAGCTTCAAAACTTTATTTAAAGATTACAGAAAATCAAGCTGTATTAAATAATGATAGCTTAAGTTAAGTAAATACAAAACTTTCGTTTACTAGTGTAAATTATAATGAAAACGTTTACTTAATTTGCTCAATATTGGCCTCAAAACTTTGTGGCACTGAATTATGTGATTTCTTGTATTGTAAAAATTTTAATATGACTTGTTTTAAATTGCAATTTTAGCTGTCATTTTGGTTTTGGAATGAGAGAAAATGAATACCAGTTTGCTGTCTGGTTAACTTATACAATTTTAAATTTATGGGATTCTTATTCAGTATACTATTCTTTTATGGCTCTAGTTATTTATCATCTTTCAAGGCAAAAAGTTCCAGTCTTCAAGTGCTCTAGTTCCTGACTGAAATTTTTCTTTACTGAGCTTTGCATTTTTTCAAGTTTAGAAAACATGAAATGCATTATATGTTTTTAAGGGGAAGACAAAGGCAAAGTTTTGAAAGTCAGAAATGTGTTTATGTGAGAAGCAGATTGTTAGATAAATCCTAACAATTGTTAGGTAATTCCTAAGAGTGAGTAGAAGAGTTATTTTAATTCGGGTATTTGTTGGTTGTTGTTTTTTTTTTGTGATGCATTCGATGAAATATTTACATTTTTTCCCTATATTTCCTCGGAAGCGAGATCAACTACAAAATGAAGAGGAAAGAAAGAGCTCCTGGGTTAGTCAGGAATGACAGAAAACACTGGATAGACTTCACACATTTAAACAGGTAACAGAAGAAGAGTTGTTCTTTTCCACCAATTTCTTTTGCAAAATAAATTTTCACTCATTCCAGGACTATATTATGCTACTAGCTATTCTCTGCCATTGTATAGTTAACTGTTCTTTGGAAAATTTACAACAAAATATGGCATTGCTGGGAGTGAATTTCTCTGGCTGTTGCATTCCCAGTATCGCAATAAGCTTCTGTTTGCTGTCACATCTGTACATTGTGACAAGACACATAGCAAACTTTCTGAAAAGAAGTATAATCTAAATGGTATTTCTTACAAAGACCATTATCATCTGACATACCCTCACTATCACCTGCCAATACCTGTCCCTTCCTATGACAATCTAAGTATCAGAAAATGGATATGTACTGGGTTCAGCTAGGATAGGGTTAATTCTCAGTGAAGGAGCTATCCGGGCGTAGGGAATAGCTCAACCAAAGGAGTCCTAGTCAAAGGGATATTCGATACCATTGTGACGTCATGCTCGGGGTATATATATATAGAGAGAGCGGTCGGGGTGGGGGGCTGGCTCTTCCCGGTTTCCGGTCCATTTGGGTGGTGAGATCCGCGTTACATGTTACTCGCGTTATATTTGGTTAAACGTTACTGTTATTTCACTATTATTGTTACCATTTTATGTTCACCATTAAACTGTTTTTATCTCAACCCGCGAGGCTCTGCCTGCAGCTCCTTTCAGGCTCTTCCCCTCACTCTCGGTAGGGGGGAGGGAGCGACCACGTGGTTCCTTTGTTTCCTTCCCGCCGGTAACTCGGCTCGAACCACTACAGGATAGAAGACGGAATGAAGGGGAGGGAATGAGAGGGATGAAAGTGCAAGAAAACACAGACTGTATTAGTTAATATTAATTGAAGACTTTTACGTTTGTTTGTTTTGTTTTACCAAATACTTAAAAAAATATAGATATGAGAAGCTGTCTTGCTTACAGTACACTTACTGTTTGCAAGGATTTTGAATTGCATAACTTCTGTAAATTAAGGAAAATTTACTTATTTTAACCAGCACCTGTTAATGAACTGACTTTATGTATGAGCATGTTTATATTGATATGATCTCTATTACTTTAGGCCTGCCACAATTGTCTAAAATGTTTTACACCTGCATTTCAGAAGCAGTTTTTACTTTTGCGTAAAAATGGCTATGGGTTAAGCTAATTTGAAAAGACAAATATTGAAGCAGCAAATTTAAGAACTAAGTTAAAAACACTGTAAATTCTCAAAATGTTTGATATTTTCAAGAGAGACCTTTTTAAGCAGTATGACTCACATCTAAGACCAGCGTATTAGGTCAGAGAGGACTTTGCTGCAGAGAGCACCACTGACAAGTTTTAGAAAAGGGAAGCAAGAGGGAATTTTGAATTTTAGTTTTCACAAAAAACAGTTCTGAATGTACAATCTGTTTTTTAGTGAAATCCTAACTTTAACCCATGTGTATCCCTGACTAGACGAATCACATATAATTTATTGCTTAATCAAGAATAAAAATTAAGAAAATGATCATTTTTGCATCAAGGTGAGGATATATTTGTTTTGGTTTTATGCCTAGAGCAAAATGAATGAAAATAGTAGATAGAATCATAGAATTGTCAGGGCTGGAAGGGACCTTAAAGCTCATCTAGTTCCAACCCCCCCGCCATGGGCAGGGACATCCCCCACTAGATCAGGCTGCCCAGAGCCCCATCCAGCCTGGCCTTAAAAACTTCCAGGGATGGGGCTTCCACTCCCTCTCTGGGCAACCTGTGCCAGGGTCTCACCACCCTCATGGGGAAGAGCTTCTTTCTAATGCCCAATCTGAACCGACCCATCTCGAGCTTCAATCCATTCCCTCTAGTCCTGTCACTACCCGACATCCTAAAAAGCCCCTCACCAGCTTTCTTGTAGCCCCCTTGAGATACCGGAAGGCCACAATAAGGTCTCCTCGGAGCATTCTTTTCTGCAGACTGAACAGCCCCAACTCTCTCAGTCTGTCTTCAGAGGAGAGGTGCTCCAGCCCTCTGACCATCCTCGTGGCCCTTCTCTGGACACGCTCCAGCACGTCCATATCTTTCTTGTGCTGTGGGTTCCAGAACTGGACGCAGTACTGCAGGTGGGGTCTCACGAGAGTGGAGTAGAGGGGGAGAATCACCTCCCTCGACCTGCTGGCCACGCACCTCTTGATGCAGCCCAGGACACGATTGGCTTTCTGGGCTGCAAGTGCACACTGACTCTACTTGTCAGAAAGACAAACCCTAATGACGAGTACTTAGTATCTAGTGTGTTGCATGTACTTATGTAATTATAAATAACATCTTCACTTTAGCGGTACCCTGGTCAAGTAATACTTAAATCAACAAGACTACGACTGGCTCATGCAAGAAGAAAATGTGCAGCCAGCTCAGTGTCCTGCGTAGTTCAGCCTCAGTCTTTGCCAGCAACCATACAAATCCAAGAGAAAAGTGAAGAGGTGGAATTGGAAAATGCAGTTCAGCCTCCGCAAGTGCAAGAATCTGCAAGCTTAGAACAACTTCAAGATATCTCATTACCTCCCAGTGTCGTTACCTCTGAACTGCCTCATGTTAGTACTTCTCCACTCATCAGTTATGAGCCTCAACTAGAGCCTGTTACTGTAGTACCACTTCCACCCCCTTTGCCTCCACCACCTCCGCTTCTACCTTTTCCCTCCAAGGAAGATGACACCAAATCCTTAGAGAAAAGCAACAGCCTTGTTAAACATCATAGTGAGGAGAAGGGAGTTCAGTACTCTTCCAGCGTCCCAAGAGCACATCTGTTTGACAGCAGTCAGCTAGTCAGTGCCAAGAAGAAACTTAAGAAGACCAGTGATCTAGAGGGTTTACACAGGAGGACAGGTAATGTTTTCATTTCTGTATATTTAATCATAATGCACATCAAGTCCTACTTTGAATTGCTATATTGAGAAGTGTATGCTGTGATTTATTTATTAATGGGAAAACTGTTAAATCCTTTTCAGTTCATAAATGTTGGCACCTCAAACAAATGTCGTTTGTTCAGTTGGACAGAAAACCCTTGTGAAACTGAGCCTATGATCAGTTACACTAGTTGGAAAAGGGAGCTAAACATTGCCTAAAAGATTCTTTTTTCCTATATTGTTTACAACTAGCACTGTAAATATTATATGATTCACCTGAGGGGACAGTGAGGTTTTTTTTAATAACAGACTTTTACATAAATTTTTGACCTAGTAAAACAAATACTTGTCTTGGGACATAGGAAACCTTGAGAGTGCTTTCTGCAAGGTTTCTTCAAATTTTCATACAAAAACGCACAAACTCTCAGGTTCCCTTGAGAGCCAAGTAAGAATATATACGTTTAACTACAATTGAGAATTAAATCTATAATCATTCAGCAAATCATGTTAATAAACACAGTTAAAGATGAAAAACTTCTCTGGAAACTGAGATGAGTGAATAGAGCACAGGGCTGAGCTGGGAGACGTTACAACTTCACAGTGATTCTGTGCTACTTGTTTTGAATTGTTTATCCTTTATTCCATATATGAAAAAGGGGAGAATGGCAGCCACATTTGAACAAAATAATCTTGATGTTTTGATGAAACGTGCTATATTAGAGCAAAGCTTTTATTTGAAAATCGGAGATGGGATTTTTCGAAAGCGCTCAGCTGAACTGCTGTGACTAAGTGCTGATACAAACCAATCCAGAAGAGCAGGAAAATGCATGCTGTTGCAATTGACTGTACTGCTGTTTCCCTTACTGGCGTGTAGTAACAGCCATACAGTAAGTAAAATCGGCCACAAAATGCAAGTGCTGAGAATGTAGGCTCTTTGTGCTTGCATTTCTGTGTGTTGAAGTTTAAGGTTGGGCCAGCCACTAAACTTTGACAGATGCTTTCTGTGATACTCCCACCGCCCTCCCAGGGGAGGATAACAGGAGAACCAGGGAGAGAGAATTTGAGGTTGAAAAAAACTTGAACCAGTTTAATGAAAAAGAAAATAATACTAACAGTAACAATGAAGATGTCAAACTATGTACAGATATGTATATATATATACAAGTATGCAAATTGCTCAAAGATATAAGAGAACAGGTTAATATGGGGCCTGTGCCTTCCAGATGACAATAAGGTCCCGAGCAGGAAAAAAAAAAATAAATCCCAGACTGGAATCAGCAGCAGACAGGAGCACCTGAGCCCAGAGTCCTGATGATCACAGAATCACAGAATTACCAAGGCTGGAAAAGACCTCCGAGATCATCAAGTCCAGCCTATGACTCAACAGCATCGCAACGGCCAGACCACGGCACTAAGTGCCACATCCAGCCTCTCCTTAAACCCCTCCAGGGACGGTGACTCCACCACTTCCCTGGGCAGTGCATCCCAGTGCCTGAGCACCCTCTCCGTGTGGAAGTGTCTCCTGAGATCCAACCTAAACCTCCCCTGACGCAGTTTCAGGCCGTGCCCTCTCGTCCTGTCACTGGTTGCCTGGGAGAAGAGCCTGACCCCACCTGACTACAACCTCCCTTCAGGTAGTTGTAGAGAGGGTTAGTCCAAAAAAAAAAAACAGAAAAGGAGCTGTGCTGCTCCCATTCGAGGAAGCAGGGCAAGACAGCCTGTCCTGGCCAGGGTTAAATTCCCTTGTGGTACACATTGGTCATTACCATTCTCTCGCATCACCCACAAGGTGTGTCCAGGGCCTTGGGCAGAAACATCTCCACAGCTGGGTTTACCTTTGCCAAGGGGTGAAGAAATCTATACAGTTTTTCCCAGCAGGTTCCTCTCACACACAACAGGGACAAATAGACCAAACCAACCACAACGGTAACAGATGCTCCTCAATTAAGTCTCTGAAGTGACTGTATACCAATGCAAGAAGCAGGGGGAATAAGCAGGATGAACTAGAAATCTGGGTGCAGTTGAAGAGCTATGATCTCATTGCGATTACAAAGACATGGTGGGACAACTCACATGACTGGAATGTGGTAACGGACAACTATGTACTTATTTAGGAAGGATAGACTGACAAGGCGAGGTGGTGGAGTGGCTCTATGTGAGTAAGCAACTAGAATGCATTGAGCTTAACCCAGGGGGAGACGATGAGAGTGTTGAAAGCTTATGGGTAAGAGTTAAGGGACATGCAAGCACGGGAGGTACTGTTGTGGGTGTCTACTACAGACCACTTAACCAAGAAGAAGTTGTTGACGAGGCCTTCTACAGGCAGCTGGAAGTAGCCTCATGATCACGTGCCCTGGTGCTCATGGGTGACTTCAAGCACCCTGATATTAGTTGGAAAGATGACACAGCCAAGCATAACCAGTCCAAAAGGTTCCTGCAGTGTATTGATGACAACTTTCTGCTGCAGGTGGTTGAAGAACCAATGAGGAGAGGTGCAATGCTGGACCTTGTGTTAACAAACAAAGAAGGTCTGGTCGTGGATGTTAAGGTTGGGGGCAGTCTTGGCTGTAGTGACCATGACATGTTAGAGTTCAGTATTGTTAGGGAAAGAAGAAGAGTAATAAGTAAAACTTCTGCCCTGGACTTCAAGAGGGCTAACTTTGTCCTCTTCAGAGATCTATTTACAAGTATCCCATGGGGTAGGATTCTAGAAGGTACGGGGGCAGAAGAGAGCTGGTCAACATTCAAACTCTACCTCCACCAAGCTCAAGATAAATGCATTCCCTCTAAAAGAAAATCAAGTAGAGGAGGCAGGAGACCTGCATGGTTAGGCAAGGGGCTCCTGGAAAAACTCAAATGGAAGAGGGAAATTTGCAATAAGTGGAAAAAGGGTCTGGTTAATTGGGAGGATTATAGAAATGCTGCCAGAGTGTACAGAGACTCAACAAGAAAGGCCAAGGTTCTCTTGGAAAATAGTCTGGCTAGGGAGGTGAAAGAAAGCAAGAAGAACTTCTTCAAATACATCAGTGAGAAAAGGAAGAGTAGGGAAAAAGTGGGTCCACTGCTAAATGAGGTCAGAGATATGGTAACAGAGGATGCAGGGATGGCAGAATTACTGAATGCCTTCTTTGCCTCAGTCTTTACTCCTAAGACCAGCCCTCAGGAATTCCAGTCACTGGAAGTAGGAGAGCAAAACTGGAGCGAGGAAGACTCTCCACTGGTCAGTGAGGATTGGGTTAGAGATCTCATGGAGAACTTGAAAACGCACAAATCCATGGGCCCCGACGGGGTGCATCCACGTGTGCTTAGAGAGCTGGCTGACATTGTGGCTGAGCCGCTCTCCATCATTTTTGAAAAATCATGGGGAACGGGAGAGGTGCCTGAGGACTGGAGGAAGCCAATGTCTCTCCAGTCTTCAGAAAGGGCAAGAAGGAAGACCCAGGCAACTGCAGACCAGTCAGCCTCACCTTCATCCCTGGAAAGGTGATGGAGCAGCTCATTCTGAAGTCCATCTCTAACCAAATGGAAGAAAAGAAGGTTATCAGGAGTAGCCAACATGGATTTACCAAGGGGAAAACTTACTTGACCAATCTGATATCCTTCTATGAAGGCGTGACCAAATGGGTGGGTGAAGGGAGAGTGGTGGATGTCACATACCTTGACTTCAGTAAGGCTTTTGATACTGTCCCCCATAACATCCTCGTAGGTAGACTCAAGGAACATGGGACAGACAGATGATTGGACTGTGAGGTGGATTGTGAACTGGCTCAGCGACAGAGTTCAGAGGGTTGTGATCAGCGGCACAGAGTCAAGCTGGAGGCCTGTGGCCAGTGGTGTTCCCCAGGGATCAGTGCTGGGTCCAGTTTTGTTCACTATCTTCATCAACGATCTGGACGAGGGGATGGAGTGCACCCTCAGCAAGTTCACTGATGATACGAAACTGGGAGGGGTGGCTGACACCCAGGAAGACTGTGCTGCCACCCAACGAGATCTGGACAGGCTGGAGAGCTGGGCAAAGGGGAACCTCAAGAAGTTCAATAAGGACACGTGTAGAGTCCTCTGTCTGGGGAGGAATAACACCAGGCAGCAGCACAGATTAGGGGTTGCCCTGCTGGAAAGCAGCCCCGTGGAGAAAGACCTTGGAGTCTTAATGGACAGTGAGTTGTCCATGGGACAGCAATGGGCTCTTGTGGCCAAGAGGGCCAATGGGATCCTGGGCTGCATTAAGAAAAGTGTGTCCAGCAGGTCTAGGGAGGTTCTCCTCCCCCTCTACTCTGCCCTGGTGAGACCACAGCTGGAATACTGTGTCCAGTTTTGGGCTCCCCAATTCAAGAGAGACAGAGACCTACTGGAGAGAGTCCAATGGAGAGCTACGAGGATGATTAAGGGACTTGAACATCTCTCCTGTGAAGAGAGACTGAGAGAACTGGGGCTGTTTAGTCCTGAGAAAAGATGGTTGAGAGGGGATCTTATTAATGTGTATAAATATCTGAGCAGTGGGGGTCAAGAGGAAGGAGCCAGTCTCTTTTCAGTGGTGCCCAGTAATAGGACAAGGAGTAATGGTTACAAGCTAGAACACAGGGAAACAAAGAAAACACAGGGAACTACAGACCAGTCACCTTCACCTCTGTGCCAGGCAAAATCATGGAGCAGATCCTCCTGGTAAAAGTACTAAGGCACAAGCAAAATAATGAGGTGATCGGTGACAGCCAACATGGCTTCACTAGGGGCAAATTGTGCCTGGCTTATTTGGTGACTTTCTGTGAAAAAGTTACAACTCTGGTTGATATGGGAAGATATGGACTTGTGCAATGCGTTTGACACTGTCCCACATGACATCCTTGTCTCTAAGATGCAGAGACATGGACTTGATGGATGGACCACTCGGTGGATCAGGAACTGGCTAGAAGGTCACACTCAGAGTTGTGGTCAGTGGCTCCATATCCACGTGGAGTCCAGTGACAAGCGGTGTTCCTCAGGGGTCTGTTCTGGGTCCAGTGTCGTTCATCATCTTTGTCAGCGACATGGACAGTGGCACCGAGTGCACCCTCAGCAAGTTTGCTGATGACATCAAGCTGTGTGGTGCGGTGGACTCACTTGAGGGAAGAGATGCCATCCAGGGGGACCTTGACAGGCTGCAGAAATGGGCCAGTGCAAACTGCACGAGCTTCAACAAGTCAAAATGCAAGGTCCTACAGCTGGGTCGGGTCAATCCTAGGCACAAATACAAACTGGGCACAGAGTGGGTTGAGAGTAGCCCTGAAGAGAAGGATTTGGGGGTGTTGATTGATGAGAAGCTCAACATGAGCCGGCAGGGCGCTCATGCAGCCCAGAAGGCCAACCGCATCCTGGGATGTATCAGGAGAAGCGTAGCCAGCAGGTCAAGAGAGGTGATTCTTCCCCTTCACTCTGCTCTTGTGAGACCCCACCTCGAATACTGTGTCCAGTTCTGGTGTCCCCACCATAAGAGGGACATAGAACTGTTGGAGAGTGTTCAGAGGAGGGCCACAAAGATGATCCAGGGGCTGGAGCACCTCTGCTACGAGGACAGGCTGCGGGAGCTGGGATTGTTCGGTCTGGAGAAGACAAGGGGAGATGGATTTAAATTGAAAGAGAATATATTTAGACTGGATCTTAGGAAGAAATTCTTCAGTACAAGGGTGGCAAGACTCTGGAATAGATTGCCCAGAGAGGTTGTGAATGCCCCCTCCCTGGAGATCCTCAAGGCCAGATTGGATGAGGCCTTGAGCAATCTAGTCTAGTTAAAGGCATCTCTGCCCATGGCCGGGAGGTTGGATTAGATGATCTCCAAGATCCCTTCCAACCTAAGCCATTCTATGATTCTATGAAGTTCCACTTCAACATGAAGAGACACTTCTTTACTGTGAGGGTGATGGAGCACTGGAACAGAGAGGTTGTGGGGTCTCCTTTGCTGGAGACATTTGAAACCCACCTGAAATGGGTCTTTCCGGAGGCTGGTGCATGATAAAGGATATGATAGATCCACTCTGTGCCGTGCTCTTTGGCCCAGTCAGCTATTAAATTTTTTTTTAAATGAGTCCCATTGTCCAACTCAATCATCTCCGGGGCCCCGTATCACTGTAAAATTTGCCTTTCAAGGCCCAGAATAGTATTATGGGCAGTGGATGCTTGCTTCCACCGTCGCGAGCACATAGTGCTTACCCTGGTGAGTTTGAGGGAGGGTCACATAATCAATCTTCCAGGCCTCTCCATATTTATATTTAAGCCAGTGTCCCTCATACCACAAAGGTTTTAACCGTCTGGCCTGCTTAATTGCAGCACAAGTATTGCACTCGATAACCTGGGCAATAACATCCATCCTTAAATCCACCCCTTGGTCCTGGGCCCATCTGTATCTTCCACCTCTTCCCTGATGACCAGAAGAGTCATGGGTCCATCAAGCTAAGAATAATTCACCTTTGTGTTCCCAGTCTAAATCTATCTAGAACACCTTAGCTGCCTGGTCCACCTGATGGTTATTTCTCTGCTCCTCAGTAGCCTGATTTTTGGGGATGTGGGCATCTACACACCGCACCTTTAGCACTAATTTATCCAGCTGAGCAGCAATATCCTGCCACAAGTCAGCTACCCAAACTGGCCTCCCCCTCCTCTGCCAATTATCCCGTTTGCACGTTTTCGGCCACCCCCATAAGGCATTTGCTACCATCCAGGAATCAGTATATAAGTACAGTATTGGCCACTTCTCCCACTCAGCAATGTCTAGGGCCAGCTGGATGGCTTTAATCTCTGCAAATTGGCTCGATTCACCTTTTCCCTCCTTTGCTTCTGCGACCTCTCAAGTCGGGCTCCATATTGCAGCTTTCCATCTCTGATGGTTCCCTATGAGATGGCAGGATCCATCGGTGAAAAGAGCACAGCGTTTATCCTGATCTGAGAGGTCTTTATATGGGGGGGGCTTCCTTGACAGGGGCCACTACTGCATCTGGTGGCATTCCAACCGCTGTATCTTCTGACCAATTTGTGAATGCCTCTATGATACCTGGGCGATCAAGGCACCCTAATTACACTTGCTGAGTTATTAGGGTGGTCCACTTGCTCCAGGTAGCACCAGTGGCATGGTGGGTAGATGCTACCGTCCCCCTGTACATCCAGGTCAGGACTGGCAGTCGGGGTGCCAGGAGGAGCTGTGCCTCAGTGCCAGTTACTTATGAAGCAGCTCAAACTCCTTCGTAGGTGGCCAGTACCTCTTTTTCTGTGGGGGTGTAATTGCCTTCTGAGCCTCTATAACCCTGACTCCAGAATTCCAGGAGGTGACCTCAGGTCTCCCCCAGTGCTTTTTGCCAGAGGCTCCAGCTAAGACCATTATCCCTGGCTGCAGTGTAGAGCACATTCTTAATCTCTGGTTCTGTTTGAACAGGTCCCAGGGCCATGGCATGTACGAGTTCTCATTTTAGCTGCTCAAATGCCTGTGCTTGTTCAGGGCCCCACCCAAAACTGTTTATTTTCCGAGTTACTTCATGGAGAGGCTTCACAATCTCACTGTATGATGGAATATGTATCCTCCAAAAACCTGTAAGACCTAAGAAGGTCTGCCTCTCTTTCTCATTGGTAGGTGGAGACATAACCGTTGTCTTATTCACCGCATCCATAGGGATGTGGTGGCGCCCATCTTGCCATTTAATTCCCAGGAACTGGATCTCTTGGGCAGGTCCCCATATCTTAATTCTCTTAATGGCAAGCCTGGCTTCCAACAGAAGGCGGATTATCTTCCTACCTTTTTCAAAGACTTCCTCTACTGCGTCACCCCATACGATGATGTCATCCATGTACTGCAGATGCTCCGGGCTTCCACTTTTCTCCAGTGCAGTCTGGATCAGTCCATGGCAGATAGTTGAACTGTGCTTCCACCCCTGGGCCAGTTGATTCCAGGTGTATTAGATGCCCCTCCAGGTGAAAGCAAACTGCTGCTAGGGGAATGGAGAAAAGTGCATTGGCAATGTCAATCGTGGCATACCATTGTGCTGCCTTGGACTCCAGTTCATACTGGAGCTCCAGCATGTCTGGTACAGCAGCACTCATGGGTGCTGTTACTTCATTCAAGCCACGGTAGTCCACAGTCAACCTCAGTTCCCCACTGAACTTCCCCACTGGCCATATCAGACTGTTGAAAGGCTGATGACTCCTCAGCTCTCTAATCGGCAAATCAGGTTCTGTATGGAGCAAGGGGAGTCTCTATTGGTCCGATATTGATGACGATGGACTATGATGGATGTTGTCAGCACCTTTTGTTCTTCCACCTTCCATCAGGCCCACAGTGGAAGGGTCATCTGAAAGTCCAGGCAAGGTGGACAGCTGCTTATTGCCATCGGTCTCCACTGCTGCTACATTGACCACCCCCTTGTACCCTTTTGGATCTTTAAAATATCCTTTCCAGAGGAAGTCTATGTCAAGGATGCATGGAGCGTCTAGGCCAGTCACAATCGAGTGTGTTTCCCAGTTATGCCCAGTTAAGCTCACCTCAGACAGGTCTTGTGAGCCTCCTGTAACTCCACAGATGGTGAAGGATTCGTTTCCTACGTGATTTGATGGTATCAGGGTGCACTGTGCACCACTGTCTGTAGAGGAATTTCTTGTGGAGCAGAGGCGCAGTATCCCTTTAAAGGTTTTGTACAACCCAGCTTAGGCCTAAACAAAGGCTCTGTCCTTGGAGCTGCCTTGGGGCACAGGTGTATCTGTTTTGTGAAGAGCCTTGCCGGGGGAGAAGGGAGGACGACTTGTAGCCATATTGGTGGGATGGTCGTTACTTGGCCGGCTCTCCGATGGGACCCTTCTAGATCTGGCGCCCGAACAGGGACCCTCTATGGACGCTTAAATGCAGATCGCTTAAATGCGGGAATACTCCGAAGCATCGGACGTGAGCCGATTTGGGAGCCGGAGAGCTGGAGGCGGGAGAGTTCCAGGTGTGGCCAAAAGGGCACTGGAGACCAGAGTTTGAGCGGCCAATCAAGCCCCTGCCAAGGTAAGACCGCGATGGAAACGGACGCGGCAACTCGCCTCCTTAGCATACTCTCTAAGAGAGGAGAAAAAGTAAAGGAGCGAGACGTATTAGCCCCATGGGCTCAGAAGCGGGAGAAGATGAAGGACCCGTCATTAATCTTTAGTTCCATGGAATGGAGTGAAGTAGGATACCTTTTGTGGGACTGTACTTTAGAGGGAGGAAAAGAAGCGAAAGAACTAGGAATGTTTTGGAAAACAATAATACGGACTTTCAAAATCATTCAAGCAGAAAAAAAGTTGCCGCGGCACTGGTCGAAGTGTTGGGGGGAGGGCAAGAAAGGAAAAAGGCAAAGGAAGAAACCCTCTGCTCGTCCCGACTGGGTGGAAGGAAAAAAAAAATAAAAAGGGGGAATTTCGGATACCCTACATTCTACAGCTAACCATGCTGGCAGCACTGCCTTGCAGAATTAAGACTTTGGTCCCTGAACTCTTTTCTAAACAAGTACATAACTCTTGATTGCTAATTATGACAAGAGACCCTGACCAGCCAAGTACAGATCATGTTGAGAGATTGTCCGTGAGAATGAACAGATAAGACACTTCTTGTACACCAGATGTGCATGGGAGTGAACGGGAGAGTATGATCAAAACAGAGCTGGGAAAGTCTGGTCTCCCTGTGTGATAAGAGAGTGATTGAAGGAATACATGAGCTAATAACAAAAAAAAAAAAAGAAAAAAAAAGAGAAGAAAAAAAAAAAGGGAGGAAGATCAAGATGAACCCATGAAAGAGATCCTGAATAAGCTCGCTGAATTATCAACTAGACAGCAAGAAATAGAAGAAACTCTTAAACAAGTCTCATCGTCACTTTGGAGACAACCAGAAACCATATCTAAGATCCTGCGAGAGATTCAACCATTATCCCATATAGTACCACTGGTTGAACCCTCAGCTCCCCCATTACCATCAGCTCCCTCACTCAAGCCTGATTTTCAAGCTCGAGCCATAAAGGATCCTTTGCAACAGCGATGGAGCGGTGTCATCAGAGATGCTATAATAGAGGGAGATTGGGAAGCAGTCAGTTCGATTGCGTGTCCTGTTATTATTAATAACGGACAAGGAACCTGGGAATCGCATGGTTGGAAGATCTTACAGCAAACAAAACAGACTGTCACCACACATGGCATCCGATCAGAAGCTGCACGAAGTATTATACAATTCATTTTTACAGTAGACATATTGTGCCCAAATGACTGCACTAATATTGCTTCGTTATTATTAAGCCCGTCACAATATTTACTGTGGGAGAGAGAATGGAAAAGATTGGCTCTGGAAGAGGCCAACAAACACCGCGAAATTAACGATCCTTTACATGGGCTACAAGTAGATATGTTGACTGGTAGCAGAAATTATGCCACCACTGCAACCCAACTGACGTATCCGACAATCATGCATCAAGTTTCTCAGACTCTGGCCCATCGAGCGCTGTTATCAGTCCCAGAAAAGAAAAAAATCACCCCTGTATGCAACGGTACGACAAGGGATGACCGAGCCATTTAATCAATTTGTTGATCGATTGTCTGCTGCCATAAAGGACGCTACCGAGTTAACCGAGCCGCTGCAAGAACACTTGTTCCTTATGAGATGGCAGGATCCATCGGTGAAAAGAGCACAGCGTTTATCCTGATCTGAGAGGTCTTTATATGGGGGGGGCTGGACACAATATTCCAGATGTGGCCTCACCAGGGCAGAGCAGAGGGGCTGGAGGACCTCTCTCGACCTACTTGCTACTCCCCTTCTGTCGTGGGTTGACCCTGGCCAGCCGCCAGGTACCCACACAGCCACTCTCTCACTCCCCCTTCACGGCTAAACGGGGAGAAAATATTTCCAAGGGTTCAGGGTTTGAGATAAGGACAGGGAGATCACTCTCATTTACCGTCCCAGGCAAAACAGACTCAGTTTTGGGGAAATTAGGTACATTTATTAAGAGAACTAATCAGAGAGGAGTAGTGAGAAGTGAGAAAGAGCAAACATCTTAAACAGAACACCTTCCCCCCATCCCTCCCTTCTTCCCGGGCTTAACATCAATCCCGGTTTCTCCACCTCCTCCCCCTGAGCGGCACGGGGGGACAGGGAATGGGGGTTACGGTCAGTTCATCCGACGTTGGTTTCACCGCTTCTTCATTCCGGGGGAGGACTCTTCACTCTTCCCCAGGGCCATTGTGGGGTCCCTCTCACGGGAGACAAGCTTCACGCTCTCTTCTCCGCGTGAGTCGTCCCACGAAGGGCAATTCATCACAAACTGCCCAACGGGAGACACCTCACGAGGGGCAGCCCACCCCTCGTGAGTCTGAGGCGCAGTCCTTTAGGGGAAACTGCTTCAGCGTGAGCCACCCGCAGCATCCCAAAAGTCCCACCAGCCAACCTGCTCAAGCGTGGGCATTCCTCTCTTCCACGGGCTACAGGTTCCGGCAGCGACTTGCTCTGATGCGGGCTGCCCACGGGCTACAGCCCCCTTTCAGGCATCCACCCACACGGCGTGGAGTCCTCGGTGGACATCTACGCGGTGATCCTCACGGTGGACATCTGCACCTCGCCCATGGGCTGCAGGGGGACAACCCGCTTCACCATGGTCTTCACCAAGGACCTGGGGGACTCCTTCTGCTCCGGCGCCTGTAGCTCATCCTCCCCCCCCTCCTTCTTCACTGACCTTGGTGTCTGCACAGACTCTCACTCCTCCATCTCTGTGCCAGCTGTTATGGCCCAGTTCTTTTTCCCATTCTTAAATATGTTTTTCACAGAGGCGTTCCTCTGCTATCACCTTACTGATAGGCTCAGCCTTGGCCAGCTCGGGTCCCTCTTTGGAGCCGACTGGCATTGGCTCTATCAAACTTGGGGAGCTTCTAGCAGCTTCTTACAGAAGCCACCCTGCAGCTCCCCCCCGGCCGCCGAAATCCGGCCAGGCCAAACCAAAACACCTTCTAACACACCCCAGGATGCCATTGGCCTTCTTGGCCACAAGGGCACATTGCTGGCTCATGGTCATCCACTAGAACCCCCAGGCCCCTTTCCCCTGTGCTGCTCTCCAGCGGGGCAGTCCCCAACCTGTACTGGCACATGGGGTTATTCTTTCCCAAGTGCAAAACTCTACCCTTGCCCTTGTTGAACCGCGTGAGATTTCTCCCCGCCCCGCCCTCCAGCCTGTCCAGGTCTCTCTGAATGGCAGCACAGCCTGATGGGGTGTCAGCCACTCCTCCCAGTTTCGTGTCGTCAGCAAACTTGCAGACAACGCTCTCTAATCCCTCATCCAGGTCATCGATGAATGTATTGAACAGCACTGGCCCCATCACTGACACCTGAGGGACCCCACTAGACACAGGCCTCTAACTAGACTCTGACCCATTGACCACAGCTCTCTGGCTTCTTCCCTTCAACCAGTTCCCAACCCACCTCACTACTTGGTCATCCAGACCACACTTCCTCAGTTTACCTATAAGGATGCTGTGGGAGACGGTGTCAAAGGCCTTGCTGATATCCAGATAGACCACATCCACTGCATGGCCATCATCCATCCACCTGGTTATGTCTTCATAAAAGGCTATCAGGTTGGTCAAACATGACTTCCCCTTGGCAAAGCCATGCTGACTGCTCCTAATAACCCTCTTATCCTTGATATGCCTAGAAACAACACCAAGGATAAGATGTTCCATAACCTTTCCAGGGATGGAGGTGAGGCTGACTGGTCTGTAGTTACCCGGGTCATCCTTCCTGACCTCCTTATAGATTGTACTGATATTCGCTTTCTTCCAGTCTTCAGGCACCTATCCTGTTCCCCACAATTCACCAAAGATGACGGAGAGTGGCCTAGCAATGACCGCTGCCAGCTCCCTCAGCACCTGTGGGTGCCTCCCATCAGGGCCCATGGATTTATGAATGTTCAAGTGTTCAAAGTGATCCTTAACCCACTCCTCCTCAACCAGGGCAAACTCCTCCTTTATCCTGACTTCCTCTGGGGCCTCAGGGGACTGAGGCTCCTGAGGACAGTCTCCAACAATGTAGACAGAGGCAAAGAAGGCATTCAACAACTCTGCCTTCTTTCTGTCCTCTGTCTCCAGGGCACCCACCTCATTCACCAGAGGGCCTACATTGCCTCTAGTGTTAGTTTTGTCGGCAATGTATTTGAAGAAGCCCTTTCTGTTGTCCTTGACCTCCCTCGCAAGGGTTAATTCCAAGGAGGCTTTAGCTTTTCTAATTGCCTCCCTACATTCCCTGACAGCTGTCCTGTACTCCACCCAAGTGGCCAGCCCTTCCTTCCACAATTTATATACCCTCCCCTTCCACCTGAGTCTGCCCAGCAGATCCCTGGTTAACCATGCAGGTCTCCTGGATCTCTTTCTTGATTTCCTACCTGATGGGATGCACTGATCCTGAGCCTGGAAGAAGTGGTCCTTGAATGCCAACCAACTCTCTTGGGCCCCTTTACCTTCCAGCTCCCTGTCCCAAGGGGTTTCCCCTAGCAATTGCTTGAAAAGGCCAAAGTTGGCCCTGCTGAAGTCCAGGGTTGGGATCCTGCTTGGTATTCTGTTCCTACTGCACAAGATCCTGAACTCCACCATCTCATGGTCGCTGCAGCCAAGGCTGCCCTCAACCTTCACTGCTTCAACCAGACCTACCTTGTTGGTGAGCACAAGGTCCAGCAGCGCTCCCCTCCTGGTCAGCTCATCCACCATTTGCATCAAGAAGTTATCACCAATGGACTGGAGGAACCTCCTGGACTGAGGATGGCTGGCTGTGTGGGACTTCCAGCAAACATCTGGGTAGTTGAAATCCCCCATGAGAACCAGGGCCTGGGATTGAGAGGCTGCTGTCAGCTGCCTGGAGAAGGCCTCATCAGCTTCCTCCTCCTGATCAGGTGGTCTGTAATAGACACCCACCACAGTATCACCTAAGCTAGCCTGCCCCTTCATTCTTATCCACAAACTCTCTACTTGCTCCTCATCTGCCCCTGGATGGATCTCGATACATTCCAGTTTCTCTCTCACGTAAAGAGCAACTCCACCACCTCGCCTGTCTTTCCTCAAAAGAACATAGCCATCAAGGCCCACATTCCAGTTATGTGAGCTGTCCCACCACGTCTCTGTAATTGCAATGAGATCGTAGTTCTCCAGCTGCACATAGACTTCTAATTCTCCCTGCTTATTCCCCATGCTTCTTGCATTGGTATACAGACACTTCAGAGATGGAGAAGCATCTGTTACCATTGCTTGTGCCTTTGACACCTAACCCTGGGATACTTCCCCCTGGCTCATCTGTAGTGAGCCAGGTTTTATCCCCTTCCCCCTTCCAACCTAGTTTAAAGTCCTATCGATTAATCCCGCCAACTCACCAGCAAGAATTCTCCTCCCTCTCTGAGACAGCCCCAGTTCATCTATATCTCTCATGCCCAGTGCCGCGTAGACTTCCCCATGATCATAAAACCCAAAACGTTGGTGGTGGCACCAGTCTTTAAGCTCATTTCATGGAGAAATGAGGAGGTAAGGATACACAGATTAAATATTATGGAGAAATAAAAACCACATGTGACAAAGTAACATACCAAAACAGTTGAAATAATAAATACAATTTACCTGTTAATTCTACTCTTCCACAACTGCTCTGATATTGCAAGTAGTTTGGAATTTTTTTAACTCCTCCCACATAGGAATAGTATAATTCAGAAAAAAAATCCATAAGTGACAAAAGAGTACAACATGTGATGATTATAAACTAATATCACACAACTGAATGCTGAAGAATTTGGACTCTGAAGCCACAGGGCTATGTGTAGAAAAATGATAAACTTTCCAAAACTTCTAAAACTGATCTACAGATTTTTCTACCTCAGAAAGTCTATTTTCCTTTTAAATTTTCTTAAAACTGATACAAAGCACAGTGTTATTTAATGAGGTTTGTTGTTTTTTTTTAAAAAAGAAAAAGCCCTAAAATAAATTAGTTCTACTTTAAGCATGGAGTTCCACTATAAAACCTGCAGAGGTTCCTTCTAACATAATAATCTATGATTCTAGGTTATTGAAAAATCTTTATAATACCCTCTTCCCTAAATGAGCTCAAAACAAGCTATGATGCCATGCTGTTATGTGAAAAGTTGTGCTACTAATTTTAGACAACTCATATAATTTGCCTGCAAGTCATCTCAAATAAATGCTAATTCATCATTTAAAAAACATTTTTCAAAGTAAAAGAAACTACAACCTCTAAAACTATTTTTCTTCATCTTAGATCTGTTTCTATTTACAACATTCTTCTGGCCTGTTTAACATTCATAATTGAGACAGGGATAAAAAAAAGTCTACTACAAAGAGTAGCAATTATTAACTGCTGTGAAAACAAACTTGTTTTTGTGTAACTTATGGAAAGCAACAGATGGCCAAATAAGGGATGCTGAAACAATGAACAGAAGAGGTTTTGTTGCTCACTTTGCTCCTCCACTCCAAAGAAGAATCAACAGAAACTGCAAGCATTTCTCAATATTCTAACTATAACTATCCTCTAACTATATAGAGGAATTTGTCCTGGAAAAAGGGATATATTAAATAATTATAAACCACAGAAGCATATCTTGAAATGTTAAGCCAAAGTCTTAGAGTTCTGAATTTGTTGGGGGTTTTTTGCACAATTTTACATTAATGAAAACCCTCCATATTCATTATGTTCCTTGATACTATTTTGGTTGCTAACGCTGCTCAGTCCTTTCCCTTGTTCCCCAAAAGGTCTAATAAAATGTAAAATCGATTATAATTGCAAGAATCCAACATTCCCAACAGCTAACAGTACAGGTGGGGGAAAAAGCAAATTGAAGTGAGAGATGAAACACTGATTCAGTAGGTTTTCTTGAAAGTATGAAAAACCTTTACTTCAGAAATACCTAGCAACATTCATCATCCATTGCTTCATTTGCTTAGAATTGCAATGACAAACAATATCAGTATTTGTTTAAAAGACAGATATTTCCTGTGGACTAAGGAAACTGCTAACAGATAAGGAAAAGAAACCCGAGAGTCAAAAGGGAAAGAGCAGGTCATTCTATGTTTTTTTCTTAAACATGAACTACTTTTAATTAAAAAAAGAATTGATTTACACAACTGACAGCAGTACAGCTGTACTGACTTTAGGTACACTACTAGACTGATTATCATGAGAAAGGAAGTACTGTAGGCAAATACATAAACATGCTCTGCCATTTTGTCTGCACCGAGTTCTGAACATTAACAGAATAAGATGTTGTAGTTTTGAGATCCTGATGAATAAAGCTTGTGTTGCCTCTTGATAATCGATTTATTTTTTGCTGATAGTACTGATGCTAACAAAATAGAAGTTAAGATTCTCCAAGAAACAAATAGTTCCTACATAGTAATTCTGATTTAGCATTTCCTCAGAAACACCACGCACTTTGAGTTAGGTACCTGGTTCCCAAACTCCATGCATTTAACAGGAACTTCTCTTGTCTTGCTCAGCTCCTTCTAAAAATTGCTGAGCTGAAGGTCAAGTGAATCTAAGCACATGCTCCCAAGCATTCATGACAAAGGAGGAGTCTGCCCTTATTGATGAGGAGTGGGTTAAGGATCAGTTTGAACACTTGAACATTCATAAATCCATGGGCCCTGATGGGATGCACCCACGGGTGCTGAGGGAGCTGGCGGGAGTCATTGCTAGGCCACTCTCCATCATCTTTGGTAAGTCGTGGGTAACAGGAGAGGTGCCTGAAGACTGGAGGAAAGCGAATGTCACTCCAGTCTATAAGAAGGGCAGGAAGGAGGACCCGGGTAACTACAGACCGGTCAGCCTCACCTCCAGCCCTGGAAAGGTGATGGAACATCTTATCCTTGACGCTGTCTCTAGGCATATCAAGGATAAGAAGGTTATTAGGAGCAGTCAACATGGCTTTGCCAAGGGGAAGTCATGTTTGACCAACCTGATAGCCTTTTATGAAGACATAACCAGGTGGATGGATGGTGGCCGTGCAGTGGATGTGGTCTACCTGGACATCAGCAAGGCCTTTGACACCGTGTCCCACAGCATCCTTATAGGTAAACTGAGGAAGTGTGGTCTGGATGACCAAGTAGTGAGGTGGGTCGAGAACTGGTTGAAGGGAAGAAGCCAGAGGGTTGTGGTCAATGGGGCTGAGTCTGGCTGAATGCCTGTGTCTAGTGGGGTCCTTCAGGGGTCAGTGCTTGGGCCAGTGCTGTTTAATATATTCATCAATGATCTGGATGAGGGATTAGAGAGCGTTGTCAGCAAGTTTGCTGATGATACGAAATTGGGAGGAGTGGTTGACACACCAGAAGGCTGTGCAGCCATTCAGAGAGACCTGTACAGGCTGGAGGGCTGGGCGGGGAGAAATCTGATGAAGTTTAATAAGGGCAAGGGTAGAGTTTTGCACTTGGGAAAGAATAACCCCATGTGCCAGTACAGGTTGGGGACTGCCCCGCTGGAGAGCAGCACAGGGGAAAGGGACCTGAGGGTTCTAGTGGACAGCAGGATGACCATGAGCCAGCAATGTGCCCTCGTGGCCAAGAAGGCCAATGGCATCCTGGGGTGTATTAGAAGGGGAGTAGCAAGTAGGTCAAGAGAGGTCCTCCTGCCCCTCTACTCTGCCCTGGTGAGGCCCCATCTGGAATATTGTGTCCAGTTCTGGGCCCCTCAGTTCAAGAAGGACAGGGAGCTGCTTGAGAGAGTCCAGCGTAGAGCCACAAAGATGGTGAAGGGAGTGGAGCATCTCCCTTATGAGGAAAGGCTGAAGGAGCTGGATCTCTTTAGCTGGGAGAAGAGGAGGCTGAGGGGTGACCTCATTAATGTTTATAAATATGTCAAGGGGGAATGTCAGGAAGATGGAGCCAGGTTCTTTTCAGCGGCGTTCACTGACAAGACAAGGGGCAATGGGTGGAAGCTGGAACACAGGAGGTTCCATAAAAATATGAGAAAAAACTTTTTTACTGTGAGGGTGACCGAGCACTGGCACAGGCTGCCCAGGGAGGTTGTGGAATCTCCTTCTCTTGAGACATTCAAAACCCGCCTGGACGCGTTCCTGTGCGACCTACTGTAGGTGGTCCTGCTCTGGCAGGGGGGTTGGACTAGATGATCTTTAAGGTCCCTTCCAACCTCTAACATTCTGTGATTCTGTGATTCTGTGATTCATGCAATCAAAGAAAAAGGTAGATGACAACATGTTTTCCTATTCTCTGGACCAAAACTACTGCAGAAGACTAGACTGGCCGTATACCAAAATTAATGATGATGAATTCAGATCTTTAAACAGACATGAAAAAAAAGAAAAATCACAATAATATATCCTAACATTATAGCTTGGAAACAAAGTTGTACCTGACAATGCTATACTGAGATGCTCTTATCATGATTTTGCCACTGATAAAACAACAATTTTCTCATACTCTGTAACTCCAGTCACTAAGGAAAAGCTGGGCCCAAATTCTACAAAAACTCAAAGCTATGTCATCAGATACAACAAGCACATAGATTCACGCTCCATCAAAGAAAAAAAAAAAACAAAACACAACATCAAAACCCAAAACATTCACCACCACACATTTTTAAACACGGGTGGTTTGGCTAAAGCAGCCAAACCTGATCTATATCCATACACTAGAACTTAGATGGAATTTTTTATTTTTGCAAACACCATAACATGATTCATACACATAGTCACACCTAGACAGATCCAGGTACATTCTGGACCAAGTCCACCAAAATATAAAAATAAGTGTAAAAGTCTCCTTTTTCACTGGGAAAATCTGAGTTCTCATATACATTGGTCGACAAAGACATGAAAAAAAATTTCAGACGCTAATGCTAGAAGTTAACAGAACCTCCTCAACCACCTTCATCTAAACAGTATATGGTATGAGAAAAAGAAATCGCATGTTCTGAAACATGCAAGTCTTGTCAGACACTAGTAATAACAATGCAGTTAATACTCATTAGGATCGGATAGCTTGCTTTTTAAAATCCCCACTCTAAGAACTTACCAGCTGAACAAAAGTTGTAGTTACTCCAATTCCATCATCTCACTTGAAATAGCAGATTCAGCACCCAGAGTCTACAACTTTTTGGCCTCCAATGCCTAAATTGGACTATCAAAATAAACACCACATGTTGCTGCTACCATTAAACAGAGAAATTCAGACTACAACACATCCAGTGCAAAGCAATGCAACAATAGTCTGAGAGCCAGACCTTGCCAAATCCGAAATTCTTGTTCACAAACACATATGTTCAATTGCACAGAATAAAGTACTGAGCCACACTTAGATGACTAGGGAAATCTGAATCTTCTTAAATCCTGGCCCTAGAGACCATGGAAAGGTTAAGCCTTATTTTCTTTCTTTGATTCTCAAAAGTTGCTCGATTATTTTTTTTTTTTAAACTAGACAGTTTTCCTGTACATTTTTTTTTGTCCCATGGATCGATCAATTCTGCAAAGGTAGAGGGGAACAGCTAGATAGAACAACTAAAAAAGATGTCACAGAGTAATGGAAAAGGTAACACTAAGGTGGAGATATCTGGACCATGTGGTAGCCTCACCTTCTGGATGCGCCTGCGGGCCTGCTGCAGCACCTCCTCGTACCCCTTTTGACGCAGCTCACTCAGACTCTCATAATACTCTTTGGGGTCATCAGTCTCAGTGAAGAGCACCTGTGAAAGAATCTTCCAGCCACATGTATCTAAGCTGTGGAGCAAGTAAACTTGCAGTTTGTAACAGAGAGCATCCATCTCCTGCTCAGATAACTCCGGGGCTCCGAACAGCACCGACCACGCACCCGAGGGCTCCTCAGGGAAGGCAGGTAGGTAGGGTTCCAGCTCCGAGTTCACCGAGCACAGCTGCTGGTGCACAGCCCGCAAGTCTTGGAAGGAGAAGAGGCCGGCCCAGCTGCACTCCTCCCTCATGGGGTCCACGTCGGGAGCAGCCGACGACTTGGCTGCCTGCAGCAGCAAGGGCGGTAGTGGCAGTGAGGTGACCTCCTCTTCCTTCCTCAGCTCCAGCACTTCTATCTTTTTGGCAGCACCTGCCGCCTCCGGGCCCCGCAGTGGCCTCTGGGCCAGACTATTCTTGGCGCGTAGCGGGCTCTTCAGCAGCGCCTCTGCCGCCGCACACCGCTCGGAGCCCCGAAGCCCCGCCTTGGCGCGGAAAAGCGAGGAGACGCGCGCTAGGCCAGAGTCCATGCCCCAGGCCAGGCCCTCACTCATCGTGGGGACACCGGCCTTGGGGTCGACCTCGGGGCGGTGAAGCTCGCGGGAGCCACTGCGCTGGCGCTGCACCATGCGGTTGTGGCAAGTGATGGCGAACTTGCCCTCAATCTTGTTCCAGGCCACGATAAAGACGAATTTGTGCTTCTCCCGCTCCTGGAAGGCGTGAGGCCTCACGGCCACCCAGTCGGCCTCCAGCGTTTCCTCCAGGGTGAAGACGGACATGGCGCTGTGCAGCTTCCCATGCGCACATACCCCACCCCCCGCTCCTGTCCTGTCCTGTCAGCTGCCAACAGCTCCTCGCAGCTCCCCCTCACTGCCCAGCATCAGCCATATTAGCGGTGAGGGGAGGGAGGACTACTCGGTGCCCGCCGCACACGCGCTGCCGGGAAAAACCGCCGCTACCGCCTCTTATCATCAACCTGCCACCACGGCGAATAATGCTCAGTGCCCCACACTGGTACTGGACGCGTGTCATGCAAGGTAAGATCTACAAGCAACGGCAGCGCTGCGGAAGCTGGGCACCAACCCCATGCCACGGTCTTCCGAAGGCCCGCCTATACCACCCCACGGGGCGCCTTCCCCATTGGTTGTTGCCCTGGTTTCCCTGGCGGAGGGAGATAGGCGGAACCTTGCGCCCCACCCCTTTTCCGCCGGCCACGCTCCCGATCTCCCGCCCTCCCTTCTCATTGTCCTATGGTAGGCGGAGGGAGGAGAGGGCGATGTCCCGCTCCATCTCCTGGACGTACAACGCTGCATGCCAGGAAAGGCATGAGCCTTGTCATGCTGTGGCTGATAAGGGAATGGGGCCGGGCGGTTTCGTGGAAGGGGAGGAAATGGGGCTGTCGTCATTTGACTTCCCCTGGGGTCAGCTGAGCGGCGGCCGCCTGGCGGAAGCAGGCTGTTCAGGGTGAAATCTGCCACCCCTGTCGTACTTGCACCGTGGCTCCTGGGGGCAGCAGTCCATGTTTCGGACAGCTTCTGAGGCAGCGCTGGCTGCTCTGGCCTTGCTGTTAACTCCCTTTCATCCTGTCACCTCAGTGGGGCTCATTGGCCTCTGCAGCCCTGCACAGCAGCTCCCTATCCCTCTCCACTAGCCCACAGCTAGCTTCTTTCCAGGGCCTTTGTCCCCAAGCTGCCAGAGGGTTCTTAGGTATAGAGGACTGTGAAGGCAACACTTCACAGGAAAGTGATACGTGCAGAGGATCCATTTCTGCTTTTCATTTTCCCTAAAGCAATTTTCTGCATGGTTACAGGAAAGGACATTGTGCTTCAGCAACTTGATTTAGTTATGTGATTTCATTCCAACTAGATATTGAACCAAAGTATTTCAAAAATCTTCGTGGAGCAGAAGTTTGAATTTGCGGTTAGACTGCAAAAGAGTGCAGTATCTGTGATGAGACCTGGAGATAAGGGCATGGTCTAAAATAGCTATTTGAGGCAATAGTCAGACAATAGTCAAAGTTTTTATTGCCAATTAGGATAATCAGCAAGCAGCGATAAGCAAAACAGCGCTGGGTGGCCGGGAGCCTCCGCTCCTCTAACAGCGAGCGCCCGTTAGCGACGAGACCGCGGTTCTTATAGTCTATATGTTCCGGGTGGTATTTCCAGGTGCCACGTCGTTACTGGTAGTCTGCGCATGCTTCTGTTGTTGCTAGGGGGTCTTCTTCTTCCTCCTGGTGGTCGTTGAAGAGGAAGGCTCATTGTCTTCATCAGGTGGCCTGCTGATGAATTCTTGTAGTTGTGAAATTCCCCTTCCCTCCCCCTTATTTGGATAAATCCTTTGGCCGGATACTGCGGTTTGCACTCTGACCCACTATAGCATTTCGCAAGATATATCACTTCCTTATCAGGTAGCTTTCGTGAACAAACATTGTACATCCTCTATTACAATTCCCCCCTTTTTCTTTTCATTTATTTTGTTCATTAAAGCGTTGTAGCTCTTGTCTACTTAATACAAAGGTTTCAGCTAACTCATCTTGGTTTGGTAATTGCTCATATTTGGCCTTTACAAGCATTAAGTGTGCAGCTTCTAAGTGGCTTTTAACAATGGCAATTACTTTATTAAAAATACACAGTCCGAACGTCAATGTTAAGGTTAACAATATTAGGGGTCCTGCTATGGTGGATAACAGGGTAGTTAACCAAGGGGATTGTTTAAACCAAGATTCATACCAACTTTGATCTGCCTCATATTCTCATTTTCTTTTTTCCAGATTTTCTTGCAATTTAGACATCGTGTCCCGTACTAAGCCAGTGTGGTCAGCATATATGCAGCACTCTTCTTTTAGGGCTGCACACAATCCTCCATCTTTGAAGAAAAATAAATCTAGACCTCTTCGATTTTGTAAAACTACTTCAGAGAGTGAGCATACTGATTTTTCCAATGCTGTTATAGATTGTTCAATTCTCGTAAGATCTTCATCTATGGCCAGTCTCAATGACGTAAATTCCTGGTTTTGTTTTACTAAGGAAGCTATTCCCGTTCCTGCACCGGCACTTCCTAATATCATTAATATAGCTAGGGTCAAGGCTGAGATGGGTTCTCTTTTTATTAGGTGTTTACTCCAGGGAGTCGCGTCCAGCTCATACACATAATTTTCTGGGTGATATATTATTCTTGGAACTATTATTATTTGTACACAAAAATCACCGGAGGTGTTCAAATAATTCAAGTGAATACAGGGCGTAAGTCCAATTTTAGAGCATACCCAGTTAGCGTTACTTGCGGGTATCACCCACTGGCCCCTTTTTCATAGGTATTTCTGGTTTTCTTTGATCTTTACAAAGGGATTGTTTTTCTGTCGGAACTTTTCCAATGCATGTTCCTTTCCCTGTAACGTTGTAGAGATATTCCTTGTTTGTTTTCTTCCCACCTGCATTGTGGTGGGTTTGATCCATTCACTATTCTGAAACTCCCGTTAATCCCTATTGCTTCGTAATAGGGTGGCTTAGGGTCAAAACATAACCAACAAGGGTTGGTTAGATTCGGGTAGGTCTGGTTTAGTACTCGATAACTAGCTTTCATCAAGTTCCATAGGGAATTCGTCTCGGGATTTCCATGGGTGGTTACATCTTCTGTTTCACTTGTTGCTATCTGCATAACATTCGCTATTGGTTCTAACTCTCCTGTCAGTGAAAAGTTGGGTCCTACGGCCTGATGATCATGGGGTAGGGGTTCTTTTTTTATGAGGATTAATCCTCCTCTATCAGTTCCTGGTTCCCAAAATCTAATGCCCCAGGTTTTTCCAATAATCCATCCAGGGTCTTGGGGGTTTGTTATGTTCAGGTACACATAGGAGCAGTTACTATTGTAACTACGTCCTATTAGTTCCCCATTAAAAGCGTGCTCGGGTTTCTTGCACCCGTATGATCCCCATCCCACCTGGAGATATTTATCTTCACCCGCTCCAGGGTGCCAATCTGAAGCAATAGTTTCACAACCCCAATAAGCACAATAATAGTGTCCAGGATAGTTACAATAACTATGACCGGGGTTTGAGCTTGGACACATGTAAAACGCGCTTAACTTTTCTCCAAGTGTAGTTCCTGTACCTTTTATGAGTGAACTTAAATTTACCTTGAATCCTAGGGCCCCGGTTCCTGTTACTGATTGGATTATTTCTTGGTCATCCCATCTAGATAAAGTCCACTTAAAGGATTGATAGGAATGTGCATGCTCCCCTCGTGATACCCCGCAGCAAATTCCAAGAGTCACGAAAATAGTTGGCCAGGGAATGTGGGGTTTCCATCCGTTGTTTGTTCGAGTTAAATTTGAGTTTTTCATAGTCCGAGGGTGGTTGTGAATGGTTTTAACATTGAGGTAACTCGGCCAGGATACGGGCGCAGTTCCACTCAGGGTTTTGCCTCTACCGTTTCGCACTCCTCTGCCTCGCCCGTCGACCCGGTTGCTTCAAGCCACGGGGTGTTCCATCTTCTTGGCAGCAGGGGTGTTCTTCAGGAGGCCCCTGGTGTTTCTTTTTAATGTGTCTTTGTACATATGCTGCCCAATTGCGATCCTTAACCAAAGGGAAATTACACTTGACTTCTTTTAAAGCCCTTCGACAACACACCTTGACTATTTGTAATTTTAACGGGATTGGTTCGTTCGCATGGAAACAAAGCCTTTCTGGGTTTATTCCATAGGCGAACAATTCCCACCAACTTTGGTCTTCAATTTGTATTTCTCCTTTTGATACTCTAATTTTTAAAGCCCATTCGGTGGCTTTTCTTTCCAAATTGTAACAATTATCACAAACCCCACAATGGGGTATTCCGTTTTGACAATGGCACCACCACTTTTCCTGGCACACTATACACTTAAAACATACAAAAGGGTAGCAATCACAGTATGGTGTAACGCACCTCACCCGAAAATCGTCATTTACAGGGTATTCGTATCCTGCTAATCCCCCAAAATTTTTTACTTGTACTATTTTAATTCTAGAGTCCATCTATTGTTTCTGTATTTTAATTCTCATCGGATCTTCAGTAGGTGTAACTTTCCCTTCAGTAGTTTTTATAGGTCCTTTTACTCGACTGACGTGTCCATCCCTTCTCTGCTGTCCGGATGGCTGTTTCTGTAGTAAGTAAAACCACATAAGGTCCTTCCCATTGGGGAGTTAGAGATGATTCCCTCCAGGATCTAATCAATACTTTGTCCCCTGGTTTTAGTTTATGTATTGCTATGTCTAAAGGGGGTCTTTGTACTGACAACCCTTTTTCCCATAATTGTTTTCGTCTTTTTAACAATTGTATCAAGTAACTCCCTATTTGGGAGTCTTCAATCTGTGGATGGTCTGGCGGAATGTCTAAGTCGTACGGCATTCCATATAACATTTCGAAAGGAGAAATTCCTAAATCCGTTCTAGGTTGTGTTCTTATATTAATTAGGGCCAACGGTAGACATTTTACCCATGATAGCTTTGTTTCTAGCATTAGCTTCGCAAGTTGTTTCTTAATTTCCCCATTCACCCTCTCTACCTTTCCTGAACTTTGTGGGTGCCAAGGGGTGTGATACTGCCATCTAGCGCCTAAGGCTTGAAAAACCTCTTTTACTATAGTAGATGCAAAATGAGGGCCTCTATCTAAGTCTACAGTCTCTATTACTCCATTTCGGGGAATAACTTCTTCTAAGTGCAGCTTAACTACTGTTCGGGCAGTGGCTCTGGCCGTTGGAATGCTTTTTTTAGAGCCTGCCCAAATAAGTTGGGAGACTCATTAAACCCTAGTCCTAATTGGGTTAACAAGATATGTGGGTTGGCGACCACTAGGAATCGGTTCACTGTTTGCTTGTTAATCTTTTTCAGATCATGTATTAATTTTAAAGGGGTTTATGTTCAATTTTCTTACTAAGTCTGGGGTGTATCAGACTTCAAAATTGATTTGCGCCTCATCCTCGGTCCTGAGGTGACACAATTTCACTTCAATTTTTCTATTTATTATTTCTAAGTTTATCCCTAATTCAACCATTAGATCCCATCCTAATAAATTATAGTCTGCTTCTGGGACTAAAAGTAACATTCCCATTCCCATCTTAGATTCGGTTTCCACTAATACGTTCTTTATTACGGGTACCCTGAATGGTTCCCCTTTCGCCCCAATTACTTGCACAGTCTCACGTGAGATTGTACAACCCAGGGGCAAATTTTGAAGGGCTCTGTCTTTTCCCTGGTCCCCAACAAAAAGAGCCCCTTACACCCTTATTCTGCTTTAGACATTTTCTCATTCATCATTCTTTTTCTCTTTCTGCAGCTTCATTTTAAGTGCCCTGTTTGACCGCAATAGAAGCATGTCATGGTCGTTTCCTTTTCTGCTTGTTCAGGCGATCTCTGTCTCTCAAACTTTCGGTTCCTCCTATCACCTCATTTATATTCTGTTGACCTTTGCAGCTGCGATTGCACTGCACCTTCTCTAATCGCAGCAACCATCATTTTAACGGTTCTCTTATCTTTCTCTTCTTCTGTCCTGACATACACCTTCTGGGCTTCTCTCAATAACTCATCTAACCCCCGATTCTGCCAATCTTCAATCTTTTCTAGTTTCCTTCTAATATCTGTCCATGACTTAGCTACGAACTGCATTTTCAAAAAAGCCTCCCTCACCAGGGAGTTAAGATCCAATCCTGAATATAATTGCAAGCCTTTTCTTAATCGCTTTAACCAATCTGTAAGAGTTTCTTCCTTCTTTTGGTGTTCGCTAAATGCTTTACTAATATTCTGTCCCCTCGGGACTGATTCCCGTATTCCCTGGAATACTATCGTTCTTAGGTCCTGCATATGTCCCCTATGTATTGGATCTTGATTATTCCAACCTGGATTTTGCACGGGCCACTTAATATCTTGTCGTGGAGACAGTGGAGAAGAGCGCTCCCATGTTTCTAAAGATGATAAATTCACGCACGTGCCTAAATTAGATTTATTAATAAACAGAAGTACCTCCAAAGTTAAAGGTTCGGGTATCACTTGGAAAAGAGTTAACTACACTACACCCACCCTAACCAAAGAATAATGATCCGGATCCTAATACACTCACCTTATAAAAGATGAGGAGCCTCAATCTCGAGAATGATACGCTTACCTTACACAGATGAGGAGTCTCAACCCCAGGGACAAGAGTCCTTAGGCGGCGTCCCACCTAAGGGAGGAGATTGAGTACCCCTGCCTGCAGAGCCAGCTGCCACGAGGGAACTCCCACAAGATGGCTGCCAGCACCCCATTTTAAAGTCTCAGTCGAGCTGACTGTGGTCAATCAAGCCATATTGGCCTCTTACTGGCTGCCAGCCAACTTCCTGGGAGCGCCCCTCAGGGTGATGGGTCATTTCCGAGCCAGCCCAGGTTTCCAGAAAATTCTCTGAAATCTGCCTAGCAACTGCTGACTCACAGAGGGGGGGCACTCCCGACCAAAGGGGGAAGGATGCACCTGCCACATATCTGCTGCAGGACCCTGCTGATGTTGTTCATCCCAGATTCGCATACCTGCTCTCCTCACCATCCCCCTTTCTTCTGCTGTAAACAAAATACTCAGGATGGACTGTAACTCTTCCCAAGTGTAGACGTTAGTACCTAAAAACTGATCCACCCTTTCTGCAACTCCAAGAGGATCTTCTAACAGATTCCCCATCTCTTTCTTAAAGTCTCGGACATTGCCTGAGTTGAGAGGGACCGCCACATATCCCATCCCTGCCTGCGGACCCCCCATCACAATCTCTCTAAGGGGATATAAGCTGTTTCCTTGTCGTTGCTGACTTCGTGTCTGACTTCCAGTCAGACACCTATTGTCCTGGTCACTATCTGAGTCTGAGCTGCTGTCTGGATTCACGGGAGGGGCAGTTGGTCGTGGTGATGGATTGGGAACTGGTAATGGCGGTGGCAGAGGTGGTACATATGGTGGGGGAGCTACTAGGATTTCTTCCGTGTGTCTATTTTTCTTCCGTTCCTGCCCCCCTTTTTCTTTAAGAGGGTATAAATTCACCCGCGTCTCTGACCCTATCCACAGAGATGCGTATTCACTTTCTTCCAGGCTAAATGGTTCTTTAGAATTCACATAAATGTTTAAAGCCTAGCAAATCCAATCTTCAAAGGAGCCAAATACTGACCAATATAGGTGATCTTTGCGAATCTCTTTTCCTCCCCAGACCTCCATACAATAGTGGATCATTTTTACTTTACTCTTACCCTTCCTAGAGGGATAATCGTTCCAATACTTAATCATTAACCCTAGTGGACTGTCTGGGGGTATCTGGGGAAGCCTACCTTGTGGTTCCCCACTCATGGAGACAGAAGGCTTGCTTTTCTTCTGACCCATCTTCTGAGGTGCCTTCACACACACACACACACGCCTCCTCTCGGTCGTGACTCGCTCCCTCGCGGGCTACGAGAGCTGCACTACTAGAGGGTCCACAATCACTTCGTCCGCAACTGGATGTCTCGTTCAGCACACCTCAGGATTCCCACCCCAACCGAGCAGCTAACCGGCTTATACTCACGCGTCCCTGCGTCTTCGCTCGGGTCTTCGTGCACAAAGTTTATAGGGGTCATCGGTTTGTTCTTTTGCTTATCGCTAATTTAGAGGATTCATCGGTGAAGGATTCAGTAGATGCCTTTAAACAGGGGCCACTTGAAGCAGTGGGGCGCCTCCCCTGAGTGAAGGTTCTTGCCGAAGTGCCATTATCCGAGTCACGGCACCAAAATTGATATAAATTGATGAGACTCGATCTCCGGGTTCATACAATAGTCAAAGTTTTTATTGCCAATTAAGATAATCAGCAAGCAGCGATAAGCAAAACAGCGCTGGGTGGCCGGGAGCCTCCGCTTCTCTAACGGCGAGCGCCCGTTAGCGACGAGACCGCGGTTCTTATAGTCTATATGTTCCGGGTGGTATTTCCAGGTGCCACGTCGTTACTGGTAGTCTGCGCATGCTTCTGTTGTTGCTAGGGGGTCTTCTTCTTCCTCCTGGTGGTCGTTGAAGAGGAAGGCTCATTGTCTTCATCAGGTGGCCTGCTGATGAACTCTTGTAGTTGTGAAATTCCCCTTCCCTCCCCCTTATTTGGATAAATCCTTTGGCCGGATACTGCGGTTTGCACTCTGACCCACTATAGCATTTCGCAAGATATATCACTTCCTTATCAGGTAGCTTTCATGAACAAACATTGTACATCCCCTATTACAAGATGTGTACGGAAAATCCCATTGCCAGAGGTCAGTGTTCACAAAGAAGACAGAGGAGTCTGAACTTTATTCGAATAAAGGGAGAGGTCACCAAGGTTGCCAAGTCCCTGGGAGGTCTCTCCAATTGCCGGAGGACACAGCCTCCTTTTATCCCAATTTCCCGGCCGCATGAAACCCTCTCCCTTTCCCCAGTGGCTGAGGCACTCAGGAGGTACAGACTTCCCGATCCGCCTGTTCCCTGTTCCCCCTTAACATGTGCCCCCCTTAACAACACACATCGCATGTTTCATTAACTCCAACTTTATGCCGTCCAGGGTGGAGAAGTTTGTAGGGGAATTTCTTGTGGAGCAGAGGTGCGGTATCCCTTTAAAGGTTTGGACAACCCAGCTTAGGCCTGAACAAAGACTCTGTCCTTGAAGCTGCCTTGGGGCATGGAGAGGAGGAGGTGTAGCTGTTTTGTAGCCTTGCCGGGGGGGAGAGGGGGGCGAGAGCTGCCTGCATAGTTGAATGGCACTATCCAATAAAACGCTGGCGCGTGTAAACCTCTAACTGACCAACTCTGTTAAGGGGCAGGCGCGTGGACACTGCTTAACTGTATATATTGAGCTGTCCGGAGCAATAAAGGGAGGACGACTTGTAGCCATATTGGTGGGATGGTCGTTAACTTGGCCAGATCTCTGAAGGGACCCTCTTCGGAAGTGAATATTCATCGGCCTCTTAAGCCTGCGCACTCTTTCTCAGAGTTCAGAAGTTTAGAGCATCCTTGCTGTTGACTTAATTAACAACCCTACTGGTCCAGGTGTCTCATTATCTTCTCACAGACTGCATCCTGGGACTCCCTCGTTCATGAAGGACACTCTCCTCTTTGTTCCATCACTAACAAGAAAAAAACCACACACTCTCCTTCTTGTTTTATCACTTATTTGTAAAGACACTCTACTCTCTTATTCTCTCAGTCTCTCCTCTTCTTATCTCAATATTTGTCTTTACAAAGTTTGGTTATCATTAACCTGATTTTCTCCTCTTAATCCACCTTTGGTCTTGGAATTATCCGCAGAGACATCATCTTAATTTCTTTATATTTAATTCTAGGTCATCAAGTATGGCTACTACCTACATTCCTGCTGCATAAAACAGGATATCATACATGGCAGGAAAATTAAAGTCGCTACAGCACAGAGAAGGAGGAATAACGTTTGCTTAGCTCATGGTCTGCCAGGCAACCATGAGAACATATCCCATTCCAATCCTTTCCACGTCTGAACTGGTACATGAGCCAATTTTCTCATTTCCTTTGTTTTTTGCTTCACTACCTTTCCATTATCATCTATTTGTAAACAACAATTAGAGTCATTCAGTTTTCCACAAACTCTGCCTTCTTCCTCTAATAAATAATCTAGAACCATCCTGTGTTGAAAAACTGCCTTCCTCAAATGGGTAGATTGATCTGCGAGAAGGTCAAGAGCCTTGGCTGCTTGATTAGTTATAACTTCTAAAACAGCTTCTAGTCTAATTCTCCTATTCAGATTATAAATTGGTTCCCTTGCTCCATTAAACACTTCCCCGGACTCCATGTTACTGGTCCATAACACTGTACAATCCGCTCGGGTGGCCAGTCATCTTTTCCCCATTTCTAAGGACTGCCTCCAGCCAGAGAAGTGTCAATTGACCGTTTTTCTCTCACTACATCATCATACACTCTGACTCCAAGTCCATTTCCTTGATTTTTGTGATAGTAAGAAAAACAATGGCCCAATATATCCCACAAAGCACATTGCTGACCAATTTGAGGGCACTTCCCGATATGCAAAACGTCCGCAAATCCAGTAATGGCCCTTTAGAGCCCAAGTTCCATTAGGGAAAGGGCCATCCTGGGTTTCCTTATTTCTTGGCTCATGATAATATAACGTGTTCCCAGGCCCTAGAGGTCCTCCCATAACAATCCCTCCAGGTGACTTTGTACCGTGCCTGCAGTAATTGCACTGCCAATCCCCTGCACTTGGCTGCCATGTACAGTTACAGTCCAAATTTGTTCCCCTCCATGTAGTCTGGTTGATTCTAGACAAGAATTCTTGGAAATAGGTCCTCGTCCCATTTTGATGTTGCCATGCCCAGCGAAATACTCATGCCTCGTGCCTTTCTTCTGTAGTATTGTCTTTTTGGCAATGCAGAATTGCAGAATCAAATTTTTGGTCTAAATATATCTTATTACAGCCCTCGCCTCAAGAATCAGCATATGAGCATTTTACCCACTTGTTACTAGAAAGCTGGGCATGGGTCTGATTCCATTTCCTTCTGTATCTGAAACAACCGAGTGTCTCGCAGAGCTCATAGATACAATCATATCCAGGAGACAGTGGTCGTTCACAAATGCTCTCTCCTACATATACCCCTCCTTCCTTTGGCCTATTGAGACAATAAATACCTCTTCCAAGAAACTGGAGATGCCATGGACTCCCCTCCTTGGTTCAAAACTCAGTTCCATTATGAACTGTGCTGAAATTACTGACCCACCACTGGGGTTCAACAGGCTTAGTTACCCATGGCCAGTCCTTGGATCCCCTCTGGACCTCCACATACCCAACAATTGCTTAGGTTAAAAGCCTTGGCTACCTCTTCTCCTAACGTCAGAAACCAATTCTCCCATTCACGACCTTGACCGCACAAACAATGTAGAGATGGGATTATTATTACTGAGAACAACATCCTAGTTACCAAGTTACTTTCTCTAAAGAAAGCAATGACAGCATAACTGTTAATACTAGTCCCTTCCCCAGTCACTGGAGATTCGAAAGAAGGGAGGTCTTTTCAGACCACTTCAGTAGATGATCCGTGGGTTAACACCCGGGGCTCCCCCTGAAGTCAACACACTGACTACTACTCCAGTTCACTCCTGCAGAGAGTTAACCGCAGTCTCCCATCCTTTTCCTCCAGCTTAGAAGTCCGACTTTCTGGGGCTTTGGAGATCTTGACTTGGGTATGATGAGTCCATCCGTGTTCAGCTGTCCCGAGTGCTGATTGCGTAGTTAACAGTACTTGGTATGGTCCATGCCACTTTGCCACCAGTGGTGGTTCTTTCCACTCTTTAATTAGGAGCCAGTCTCCTGGTTGAATGCTATGGAGAGCAAAGTCCAAAGGCAGGGTCTGTGCCAGCTGAACTTCCTGTCAAAGAGATTTTACAAGAGACAGTATTCTGGCCACATACTGGTTTAAGAACACATCACTTATCTGCACCTCTCCACTGGGTTGAGAATTAGCAGGGTAAGGGATTCCAAACATTGATTCAAAGGGAATAGTTGAATATCTCCTCCAGGTCTGGCCCATATTCTAGCCAGAGACAGTGTTAGAAGCCATATCCATGGCATTTTGTTTTCTAAAACTAATTTCAAAGGATGTTTCTTGATTTCCCCATTCATTTTAACACAGGTATTTTTCTCTTTATCCCTTCAGTAGCAGGTAGGAATACTGAAAGAGACAGGAAAGTACATGCAGTTACTGCATGGCTTAAAGACTGGTGCTGCCAGCAACATTTTGGATTTTATGATCATGGGGAAGTTTACACAGCACCGGGCATGAGAGATATAAATGGAATGGGGCTGTCTCAGAGAGGAAGGAGAATTCTTGCTGGTGAGCTGGCGGGACTGATTGAAAGGGCTTTAAACTAGGTTGGAAGGGGGAAGGGGATAAAACCTGGTTCACTACAGATGAGCCAGGGGGAAGTATCCCAGGGTTAGGCATAAAACCAATAACCCTGCTTAAGTGCATCCACTCCAACATGGATGGCACAAGCAACGGTAACAGATGCTTCTCCATTAAGTCTCTTAAGTGTCTGTATACCAATGCAAGAAGCATGGGGAATAAGCAGGGGGAATTAGAAACCTGTGTGCGATTGGAGAGCTACGATCTCATTGCAATTACAGAGACGTGGTGGGACAACTCACATAACTGGAATGTGGGCCTTGATGGCTATGTCCTTTTTAGGAAAGACAGGCCAACAAGGCGAGGGGGGGGAGTTGCTCTTTACGTGAGTGAGCAACTGGAGTGTATTGAGATCCATCCAGGGGCAGATGAGGAGCAAGTCAAGAGTTGAGCTGACAGCAGCCTCTCAATCCCAGGCCCTGGTTCTCATGGGGGATTTCAACTCCCCGGGTATTTGCTGGAAGTCCCACACAGCCAGCCATCTTCAGTCCAGGGGGTTCCTCCAGTGCATCGGTGATAACTTGTTGATGCAAATGGTGGATGAGCCTACCAGGAGGGGAGCGCTGCTGGACCTTGTGCTCACCAACAAAGAGGGTCTGGTTGAAGCGACGAAGGTTGAGGGCAGCCTTGGCTGCAGCAACCATGAGATGGTGGAGTTCAGGATCTTGTGCAGTAGGAACAGAATACCAAGCAGGATCCCAACCCTGGACTTCAGCAGGGCCAACTTTGGCCTTTTCAAGCAATTGCTAGGGGAAACCCCTTGGGACAGGAAGCTGGAAGGTAAAGGGGTTGGTCAGTATTCAAGGACCACTTCTTCCAGGCTCAAGATCAGTGCATCCCAACAGGTAGGAAATCAAGAAGGAGATCCAGGAGACCTGCATGGTTAACCAGGGATCTGCTGGGCAGACTCAGGTGGAAGAAGAGAGTCTACAGATTATGGAAGGAGGGGCTGGCCACTTGGGTGGAGTATAGGACTGTTGTCAGATGATATAGGGAGCCAATTAGAAAAGCTAAAGCCTCCTTGGAATTAAACCTTGCGAGGGAGGTCAAGGACAACAGAAAGGGCTTCTTCAAATACATTACTGACAAAACTAACACTAGAGGCAATGTAGGCCCTCTGGTGAATGAGGTGGGTGCCCTGGAGACAGAGGACAGAAAGAAGGCAGAGTTGCTGAATGCCTTCTTTGCCTCTGTCTACACTGTTGGAGACTGTCCTCAGGAGCCTCAGTCCCCTGAGGCCCCAGAGGAAGTCAGGATAAAGGAGGAGTTTGCCCTGGTTGAGGAGGACTGGGTTAGGGATCAGTTTGAACACTTGAACATCCATAAATCCATGGGCCCTGATGGGATGCACCCACGGGTGCTGAGGGAGCTGGCGGGAGTCATTGCTAGGCCACTCTCCATCATCTTTGGTAAGTCATTGGCAACAGGAGAGGTGCCTGAGGACTGGAGGGAAGCGAATGTCACTCCAGTCTATAAGAAGGGCAGGAAGGATGACCCGGGTAACTACAGACCAGTCAGCCTCACCTCCATCCCTGGAAAGGTTATGGAACATCTTATCCTTGGTGCTGTCTCATGGGCATATCAAGGATAAGAGGGTCACCAGGAGCAGTCAGCATGGCTTTGCCAAGGGGAAGTCATGTTTGACCAACCTGAGAGCCTTTTATGAAGACATAACCAGGTGGATGGATGATGGCCATGCAGTGGATGTGGTCTATCTGGATATCAGCAAGGCCTTTGACACCGTGTCCCACAGCATCCTGATAGGTAAACTGAGGAAGTGTGGTCTGGATAACCAAGTAGTGAGGTGGGTGGCTAACTGGTTGAAGGGAAGAAGCCAGAGAGTTGTGGTCAATGGGGCAGAGTCTGGCTGGATGCCTATGTCTGGTGGGATCCCTCAGGGGTAAGTGCTCGGGCTGGTGCTTTTCAATTTATTCATCAATGACCTGGACGAGGGATTAGAGAGTGTTGTCAGGAAGATTGCTGATGACACAAAACTGGGAGGAGTGGCTGACACCCCAGCAGGCTGTGTAGCCATTCAGAGAGACCTGGACAGGCTGGAGGGCTGGGTGGGGAGAAATCTCACGCGGTTCAACAAGGGCAAGGGTAGAGTTTTGCACTTGGGAAAGAATAATCCCATGTGCAGGTTGGGGACTGCCCCGCTGGAGAGCAGCACAGGGGAAAGGGGCCTGGGGGTTCTAGTGGACAGCAGGATGACCATGAGCCAGCAATGTGCCCTCGTGGCCAAGAAGGCCAATGGCATCCTGGGGTGTATTAGAAGGGGAGTAGCAAGTAGGTCGAGAGAGGTCCTCCTGCCTCTCTACTCTGCCCTGGTGAGGCCGCATCTGGAATATTGTGTCCAGTCCTGGGCCCCTCGGCTCTCTTGAGGACAGGGAGCTGCTGGAGAGAGTCCAGCAGCAGAGCCACAGAGACGATGGAGGGAACGGAACATCTCCCTGATGAGGAAAGGCTGAAGGAGCTGGGTCGCTTTAGCTTGGAGAAGAGGAGGCTGAGGGGTAACCACATAAATGTTTATAAATATGTCAAGGGGGAGTGTCAGGAGGATGGAGCCAGGCTCTTTTCAGCGACATCCATTGACAGGACAAGGGGCAATGGGTGCAAGCTGGAACATAGGAGGTTCCACAAAAAGTATTAGAAAAAACTTTTTCCCTGTGAGGGTGCCGGAGCACTGGCACAGGCTGCCCAGGGAGGTTGTGGAGTCTCCTTCTCTGGAGACATTCAAAACCCGCCTGGACATGTTCCTGTGTGACCCACTGTAGGTGATCCTGCTCTGGCAGGGGGGTTGGAATTGATGATCTTTCGAGGTCCCTTCCAACCTCTAACATTCTGTGATTCTGTGTTTTTTCTCTACCCGGCCTGAACTCTGAGGATGCCACGTGGTAAGTAATTTCTGTTGTATTCCTAAAATCACCATAACTCCTTGAAAAATTTTTCCTGTAAAATGTGTTCCTCTGTCTGAGTCTATAGCCTCCACTGTTCCATATCTTGGAATTATTTGTTCCAGAAACCACTTTAATGACTGATCACCTTATCCGGTAAATTTACCACCTCCATTAGAGGAATAATTAAATTCTTGTGAGCTTATGTCTTTACTCTGCAGGTTAATAACCCTCTTTCTTCCCACCGTTTTCCAAATGCGTGAGCTACCCCACATGCATATTTTTGAATCTGTGAATGTGTTTACTACCTTTTCTTGATACAATTCACAGACTCTTACTAACAGATACAATTCTGCTGTCTGTGTTGACTATGTGGAGGGTAACTTCCCTCCCTCTTGTAGTTCTCTTTCTTTTACTACACCATATCCTCTAACTCATTTTCCTTCTATTATTCTGAAGGATCCATCAATGAACACATTCTCCCCATTTGGCCAAGGAGTATCCTGTAATCCTTCCCTGGCTCGGGTCTGAAGATCTATCATTTGAATACAGCCATGAGTTTCTTCCAGGTCCCCTCCATCAGGACCAATTAAACAGGAGGCTGGGTTAAGTCCTTCTCCATTTCTTAATTCTAAATCCTCCTGTTCTACTAAACAAGTTTCACACTGTAATAACCTAGCAATGGCCATCCATTTAGAAGTTCTCTCAGTCAACAAAGTCCTAATTTGATGTGTAACTTTGACAATTAGAGATATCCCTGCTGTCAGTTTTCTGGCCTCTGTTACCATTAAAGCTGTGGCTGCACAATTTTGCAGACAATGTGGCCACCCTCTAACCTCTAAATGTTAGATCCACCACTACATCTAACATTTTGGGAAAAAAAAAATTGGCCACTGTTCTTCAATTACCCCCGTGTTCTTGCACTAGAATTCCTTTAGCATGGCCCTGTTTAACATCCACATATAATTCATATTCTTTTTCCTGGTCTGGAAGGGCTAGAGCCAGAGCTTTGATTAACCTGCTTTTTAACATGCTAAAGCTGTGCTTCCCCCCATCCACAGACTGCAGTAACCTAATCCCTGGGAGCGGAGTAAATTAGCGCTCTCTTGCAAAGCTTGCCCAAACAGAACCTGTGCCTCTGTGTACCCCTGCGGAAGGACAGTTCACGTCAATTGTTGGTTTACTGTTCTCCCTTTTTCCTCTTGTTCCCACTCAAAGGCAAAATATTGTTTACTATCCTCTATAAGTGGGCATTCCCAGAAAGAATCCTTTAAGTCAAGTGCTGCTCATTCCCCAACCTTGCTATTACCAGGGGTTCTGTTGAGGAGGGTTCCGATTCACCCTCTCGTCTCCCACAGTCTGTATCTAACGTCATCATACGAGCTGCCTGCTTCGGTATTCTCTCAAACCCCCACCGACTGAACTGTGAGCATTCTCTCCTCCAGTACTGCTTTTTACAAAAAGCACACTGATCTTTTTCTCAATGGTGTTCTGACCCTTGATGGTCTCCTGGGAAGTCGCCTCCCCACCCCACCCCCGAGGCCTAATAGCCCTGTCCTCTGAGCTTATCACTTCCCGGGCTATTGCAGCTGCCAGTATTGCTGCATGTTTGTTTGTTTTCATTTCCAATTTTTTTTCCTTTTTCTACTTTTCTTCTTTTCAACCTCCTCCCTGTTACTATAAACTTTATATGCTATCTCAATCAACTGAGATATTGTCATTCCAGACATTCCATAACCTTCACTACCCATTCAGGGTCCTCCCTGTACATGCCTGCTATATTTTTCCAAGCCTTTAAATCTGATACAGAAAACAGCACCTTTACCCAAACCCTCCTGCTGCCTGTCTGAGAGGGGCTTGTAAACTTTCTCCCTCACCAGAACTCTCCATATCACTGCTCCTTCTTTCTCTCTATCCTCCGCTCGCTCCCCTTTCATTCCATGCAGCCGCTTCCTGCTCATTTCTCCTCAGTCCAGCCAACAGATCAACATCCTCTTCTCCTTCTTCCTCACATTTCTTTTTACATTTATTGCATTGCCTACCGATGCTACATGACGAACAACACCATCTTATTTTTTGCCTTTAATGCCAAAACATTTCTATCTTGAACCATTACCCCACAGTCCTTCCTGGATTTATAATCATTTCTGAGTGTAAAGAAAAGATCTACAGACAGTATTTCAACCCATTTTCCTTCCCACCAGCAAAATATCATTAATTGCAATATTGTATTATAATTCAAAGTTCCATCTTTCAACAATTTCCCTGATGTTCAAGAATATACATTGGCCACCAGTTATTACAATATTCTGTAAGCTGTTTCCAGGTGAGAGGGTCCTCACTCCCTCCCCACTTTTCGCATTGTTATTCTGGCCAAGAAAAATAACCAAACTTTTCCATTGTTTCAATTATTTTCCAGCTCAGAAAAATAGCAAAACTTTCAAGTAAGGGGGTCCTCCAACCCACTTTTTTTTCCCCACATTTTCCTTTTACATCCTGAGTGGTAAAGTGGCACAATTACAAACCCAGCGCCTCCATCCTGCCTGTCCAATGGGACCTGACGTAGATTGCATCCTCCTTCCAGCTGTAGAAGTTGACACAGTATTCTACCTTCCTCCCCTTTACTGTCCCCCTTTCCCAAAAGGGCAGTAGGGGCAGTTCCTCCTTGGTGTCCCTGATCCGGGAGTTGGGGATACAAAGATCTTACATCCCCTGGGGAAGCTGGAGGAGCTCGGGGATAAGGAGGAGGGAGATATTGGAACACATCCTCCACATCCTCGTTATCCCCCCCCTTCTCCCTTCCTAAACACCAACCCTCATTTATTCCCTTTCCCTCTAGCCCAAGAGGGGACCATCTATATCCTCTCTCCAGAATATAATCTGGCCAGGAAAAACAGCAAAACTTTACCATTATGTCCTTGGTTACTTTTAAGGGAATGTGCAGATTATCCCAAAACCTCAACATTCTCCCCAAGGGAGACTCCGGGGGTATTTCGGGATCATCATCCCTAATGTCAGGGCCCCTCCCCGACAGGGTACTGCCCTCCTTGGGCGTCCTTCCCTTTACTGCCCTCCCTGGGCATCCTTTACCCCCTGAAGTTCCCATACTCACTGGTGAGTTTTCACGGTCCTTCCCTTCGGATCACTTGAGGTACCTCAGGTCCTTTCCGTCGGACCCCTGGCCCTTTCCTTCAGACCTCTTCATGGACCAACTCGGTCCGTTACTCATCTGTCTCCGAACAGTCTCAGGAACCCAATCAGTCATCCAGTGCCAGCAGCCACCAAAGGGAACTGATCACTGAAATCTTGGTGAGGCGTGCCGTCAGTCCCATTCACCATCTGCTGTCCCTAGAAGGTGGAAGGATCCCGGACGAGCCCCCAGTTGTACGGAAAAATCCCATTGCCAGAGGTCAGTGTTCACAAAGAAGACAGAGGAGTCTTAACTTTATTCGAATAAAGGGAGAGGTCACCGGGGTTGTCAAGTCCCAGTGAGGTCTCTCCAACTGCTGGAGGATGCAGCCTCCTTTTATCCCAATTTCCCGGCCGCATGAAACCCTCTCCCTTTCCCCAGTGGCTGAGGCACTCAGGAGGTACAGACTTCCCGATCCGCCTGTTCCATGTTCCCCCTTAACATGTGCCCCCCTTAACAACACACATCGCATGTTTCATTAACTCCAACTTTATGCCGCCCAGGGAGGAGAAGCGAATATTCATCGGCCTCTTAAGCCTGTGCACTCTTTCTCAGAGTTCAAAAGTTTAGAGCATCCTTGCTGTTGACTTAATTAACAGCCCTACTGGTCAAGGTGTCTCATTATCTTCTCCTGCAGGCTGCATTCTGTGACTCCCTCGTTTATGAAGGACACTCTCCCCTTTGTTCCATCACTAACAAGGAGAAAAACCCCACACACTCCCCTTCTGGTTTTATCACTTATTTGTAAAGACACTCTACTTTCTTATTCTTTCAATATTCTTCTTAAATTGTGGGACCCAGAATTGCACACAAGACAGTGAGGCCATACCAACAGTGAATATAGCAAGATAATCATCTCTTTTGAACAGTTGGATATTGATGCAGAGAAACTTGATAACCAAAGTTATTAAGCAGGTATTCTTTATTACGGCGCTGAGCATGTACAGG
>CM036657.1:2875651-2962254 GCA_020746105.1 Trogon surrucura
AAATAAATAAAACTAGTATTATAGGTAAAAAAACTGCTCACATAAATATACTTAAGCATAACAATCATATTAGAGAGTAAAGAAAATCTCAGCAAAATAAAATGCTTTAGAAATGGCAGGGTTTGTGGTGTACTTAGATTAGTAATGATTCATTTCTGTTTTGAACAAATTAATAGAATTGCTTTTCTGAAGAGCTTCAACCATGACTGTTACAAAAAATAAATAAAATAAACTCTACTTTCAAAAGTATCACCCCACAACAATTTAGTTATGACCAAATCCTTCAAGCTAGTTTTATATTATGTCATTCATAGGTTCACTCCACAAATTGGCTACCAAATTGGCTATTCTCTTTGCTCACTCTAAAGATAAATAAACAATAGAAAAGGAAATCCTTATCAAGATACATAACATATGCCCTAATCCTCTCCTTCTAATAAAATAATATAATAAAAATAATACCTAAATAGCATCAAGAGCATAGCAGAAAAGGAGGAGAGGTGAAAGAGTGAAAAGGAAGCACTGAGGTTTCTGTGACATGCAGGTCACTTGGGCACTGAAAGTGCTCTCCGTTTTGGCTGAAGCATAGAAAAAAAGTGTTTAGGAAAGTTTCCAGATGCCAGCCTGAAAAATAAACTGCATTTTCTAATGCCTTAAATTAATTTAATCTCTTTACAGCTTAGCTGGTACATGACACAGAGAAAAAGCAGCTGTTGTCACATACATGGATTTTATGCAATATGAAACTACAGTTCCAAGCATTTGAATGTAGGACAGTGACCCGGCCATTGGAATGTTTAAATTTTTACTATATTCCACAAACCGCAGTGCAGAAAAGAAGTAGAATGTGAAAGAGTGGCTTGAGAGAAAGTATTTTTTAAAAGGTCATTTGTTTTTTAATTAAAAATGCTTACAAAAATAGATCTGGTGCAGTGAGAGTCCAAAGCAAAAAATATTGGAATCAAAAGAAAACAGTATTTTGGAGTTGTATCAGATCTAAAACCAGACAAGTAGGATAAATATCCAGACAAGCTGTAGAGACAGTACAATAATAGAGAATCCTAATAATTGCTTCTGTCGAGGATAAGCAAGCCTTAGAATACTTTATAAGTAATTATGAATTTAAGTTGTGGTGGGGATGAATAAGAACTAACCCTATTCCATTTACAAAGGCAAAAGGTTTTACTAACAAACCGCCTATTTTTTTAGCCTACACTGCCATCTTCTGGTTCTGTAAGCTGTATCATCACGGGATGGCAAAATGGACCTCGTTTAAGTTAAACATTTACATCTGACAAGAACGAGCCTTAATAGTATGCACATTTGTATTAACAGAAGATACTGAGGAGATTTTTAGCATTTACATGGAAAAGGATTGAATATGTAAATGAAAAAAAAAATTCTGAAGTAAACACAGAACATAAGGAAAATCAATTGACTAAAACTATAGTTAAAAGCTCCATGTAATCATAGAATCATAGAATCATAGAATGTTAGGGATTGGAAGGGACATCGAAAGATCATCAAGTCCAATCCCCCTGCCAGAGCAGGAATGCCTAGATTATGCTACACAGGAACGTGTCCAGGCAGGTCTTGAATGTCTCCAGAGAAGGAGACTCCACAGCCTCTCTGGGCAGCCTGTTCCAGGGCTCCGTCACCCTCACTGAGAAGAAGTTTCTTCTCGAGTTTAAGCGGAACTTCTTATGTTCCAGTTTCAGCCCATTACCCCTTGTCCTATCAGTGGTTGTCGTCTCTAGCTATGCTTGCCTTCTAGCTTTTCCTTTTTTAAAAAAATAACTTGGAGTTAAAGTATGCAATTTTAAAGATTGCCAAATAATTTAGGATTAAGGACTTTAAAAGAAAATGCAAAGTGGTATTTCATTAATTAATAGACTCAAACCGTGTTTCAAAGTGCCTATCTTGTAACATCTAAACTACATACATATAATAAATCAAGTCTGTGCTTCACTATGCCAGGAAAAAAAAAGTAATCTGTTTCTTGAAATGATTACAACATCTTTCTCTAGTTTCTAGAATGAGGGCTTAAGAACTTTTACAGTCACCAAAACCAACTTGAGCAATGCTTTAGTCAATGCCCAAATAAAAGTAAAAGAGACATTTTTCTAACTAAATACTAGTCACTGCTGGGATCACCAGTCTGGCCCTAAAATTCACACCTATAGGATAAAAAATACATGATGTATGTGGCCCTGATTAATCTTAAAATAAACTTGAGTAGGTTTTAAAAGCACAGCAAATTAAAAGGCAAGTTAAGAACAGTGTGTGACATTTACAAGAATAACTTATTTAAAATGAGTATGAAGTTGCTGAGCTTAATTAATTAATTTTGAAACAGGAAGGTGTTTGATGTGAAAGAGGAACTACATGGACTATTTTAAAAGATAAGAAGTTCATCAGCATGCAGAATAACTTAGTCTAGGTTCTGATTTGATTTGATTCTTGGGGTGTCCTTGCTGGATTGCAACATATATCAAAGTTCACTATTGTTTGGTTTAAATGCAGAAAGCAAACAAGCACACACCATTGTATTCAGTGCTTTGAGATGACTGACTTAATCATGAGTCTCGGTACATTTAAGTTGAAGAAATGATCAAATCGTGATGCAAAACTGAAGGAGGCAAGACACAAGAGGTTTTGAGCATTTTGGTGGTTGTTGCTATTATTCAGGGGGGAGAGGTGGGATGTAAAAGAATGAAAGAAGAAAAAAAAAACTTGCAGGCATTTCTCCAGGCTCTACCAAGGTACTTTCAGTCACTCTATTCACAAAATTAAAGTATTCTATGACCAGTTCATCCAAGATTTACATACTCTGTAGTATTCTTAAAGGCAAGTACTTGTATTTTTTAAAGAAAACCGAAAACAAAGAAATGCAGCTACACATAGTTGAAATTTGTTCCTTAAATCAGAGACACACTGTTAAGGAAATGTTGACTTTGACACAAAGCTATAATGAATAGATGGAGTGTAACTTTTATGGATGCTATTGAATTTTAGTATTCTCATAGATTTCCTGCAATGCTGCTTCTAAATGTTTTAAACTTACCTTACATATATTTTTCTTAGCCTGTGTAATAAAGATTGAAAATTTCTTGCATTTTTCATAAACAGCATGCTTCTTTAAAGCATTTTATAGACTGTAACAAAAACAGAAGGGGAAAATTCTTCTATTTTTACCACTTTTCAAAACTAATAATATATTGTCATAAGAGAATTCCTCCAGATGTTGGTTAGAAATAAACTGATTGAACAGTTTGCATCTTAAATAGCAGGAAAAAACAGAAAAAAAAAACCCCACCAAAACTAATCCTCTCAAGCTACCTAGAAACCTGGTTTTACTGCTACAGAAAAGAACAGTGAAGAGATTGACTTCCCAAGGTCAAAAGAGCCACTGGCAAAGCCAGAAAATGTGTTCCTGACTAGCTGTTACCTACCACACCTGTCATCTCTAAGTTAAAAAGCATAGCTTGATTCAGGGTATTGCTGTGAACCGAAGAAATACTGGCATCTGTTTAGCAGAAATAAAATAATACATGCACATGAAGAAAATGAGACACACAAAGTACAAGGCAGTAATACAATAAAATTGCATCAAACTTTGGCTAAAAGGCAAAAATTTTCAGGAGGTAGCAACAACAGTGTTTGAACTGTGATGATCTAAGGCATGAAAAATACTATCTAATGACTTCGTGTAGCATGACATTGTGCAGTAAGATTTTATCTCCCCCTGCGAATTTTGCCATTCACTAACCATTTATCTGTTCAGGAAAAGACTACAGTGAAGCAAAGTTGTATGAAGTGGACACATCAAGCAAATGTGCTGAAACAGATGTTCCCTAGCAGATTTCAGACAATTCACAAATGTAAAAAAGACTGCTCTGTTCTTGGGTCTTCAATACTCATCAAGTCTTGAAAGTGAAAGATATTCAAAAAGATCAGGTTTAGTTTGGTTTTTTTTAATCGGCGTTGCTTTTAACTCAAATCAAAATGTCAGCCGCTTGCACAACATGTATTATCCAGAGGGAAAAAAAAAAAAAGGTAAATCATTTTGTACATTAGTCTGCTGGCAGGGAAAGAAAAAAACCCAAAACTTGTAGGCTTTGAACATTAGCTTTCTTCTTCCAATACTTAAACTGTATTTTTCAGAAATAACCCTGTTTTTTTAAAAAAAGTTGTTATACAGCAAGTACGTCATAGTGAGACAGCCCTGTCCACTTGTTCTTTTAGTATTGCCCCAGGTGTCCTATTTCAGTACTCAAGCAGCTGAGATAAATGGCAGAATCTCTGGCTTTTTCTGACCTTCATCAACAAGAAGAAATTTTCAGCTGAGCTGTGCAAAACTGCTATGATTACATAAATCAAATCCGTGAAGCATATGGTTTATATATAAACCATGAAGTCTCTGTATCACCCATCAAATCAAAAAACTATAAAACATATCTTGAAGAAAAATGGGGGGGGGGAAATGAATCCATTAACCCTTACTTTACCCCTGTACATTAAGTATCAATAATGTTTCAATGACAACAGAAACATGCATACACATCTACCTTTCCAAATACAGATATACATTTAAGCATAATTACTATTATAATAATAGGCTTCATTAGAGGAAAGACATTTTGCATCACTTTTGAAGAAGTTAGTTCTGAAATAACTGAATTAAGAAGTTTTGATCAAACTGCTCAGTACCAGACACACAGGCAGCTGTAAAAAACAATTGCTTACAGAGAAAAGATTTACATGGCAAGAGATGCAATAAAGCATAAAAAGATAAACTGGAATCAGTAAGAAATGAATTGGATTACTGGATAGAATCATATTCTTGCATGTGTTCAAGCTACTGGGAAAATAATAGAGACAGCAGGTATAAAAAAGGCCTTGAAATGTCTGCTTACCCTTTCATGATCCAATCATAGCCATCCCGTTAATCAGGTTGGATTACATCCCAGATATTTATTTGGCAAACAAAACACTGGTCTGATTCAGTCTGTCCCCTTCAAATATGCTGAAAACAATCTGCACTGATAATCTTGCCATGCGGGTACTCCTGGAAAGTCATCTGATCAATTTACGCCTAGATGACAGTAGAAGTCTAAACTCAAATACAAACGACGTAAGGCTTTCCCTATTCGTTAAACTTGTAAACTTGTAAACTTGTCTTCTGCTACCTAAGGAGGTGCTGATACACAGGCAGTGAGAGAGAGTTCAAAGACTTATGGACTAAAAATAAATACTGTATGTATGAATGAAAGGTTGCTGGCTTAGAAGTAGACAAAAGCAGAACTTTCTCACTGGCCACAGGAATCTTGTTCTGCTGTTGCAATTTGCTTTTGTAAACTGTTTCGGCAACCCAAATCTTTGTAGTAGATTTCCCCTAAAACTGTGTTGGTGACACACCAATATTGTGGTTATGCTAAATAGTGCTTGCACTGCAGCAAGGCCTTCTCAAACTGATACTCCCCCTACCCCAATGCCCCAGTGAGCCAGCTAGTGGAAGGCAACAGACGGAGAGAGGACACAGCTGATCCAAACTGGCCAGAGCAATATTCCATTGCATGTAACAACATGCACAGCAACAAAACTTCGGGTGGTGGGAGAAGGCAGGGAATGGTGTTGATGGTGGGGTTCTGTCTTCCAAGGTGACTATTTCTCAGAAACTTGCCGGGTAATGCACTGGCCTGCATCAGGTTCTTTGCACAAAATTTCAAATACCATTTCCAAGCTCTGTAGGCATTAGTTTCAGTGAAGAGAACAGTAGACTATGCAAACACCATAGAGGACAGCCTGAAATCAGGCTGCCAGGTATACTGATTCAATAAAGAGAAAGCAACTGCAACCCCATGTGTTGCCTGATCTAGTCCAGAAGTAACATCCCTGCCCATGACAGGGAGGTTGGACTAAAAAAAATTATCTCTAAGGTCCCTTCCAGCCTAGGCCATTCTATGATTCTATGATGATGTACCAATATGTTTGTGTGTTTATTTTTACATGAGCTCTACTACCAGGACTTCAGACAAATTATAAAACAACTCGCATTTCTACTTTTTCCTGGATAAATACATAACCTCTAGACTTCCACCATGTGGATACCCTACATTTTAGTTAGCTGTGCTGGCAGCACTGTGTTGCAGAGTTAAGACTTTCGTCCTTGAACTCTTATCTAAACAAGTGCATAACTCTTGCTTGCTAATTATGAAAAGAGACCCTGACCAGCCAAGTACAGCTCATGTTGAGAGCTTGCCCGTGAGAATGAACAGATAAGACGCTTCTTGTACACCAGATGTGCATGGGAGTGAATGGGAGAGTATGGTCAAAACAGACCTGGCAAAGTCTGCTTTCCCTGTGTGATAAGAGAGTGATTGAAAGAATACATGAGCTAATAACAACCCTGGCTGTATAGTCTGATCTCTTGTTTGTAACCCAAAAATAGTGTTTCGTGCTAGTAGGTATAAATATGTGTGCCTGCTTGCAATAAAGTGAATTCCGTTTTCCACCATCTCGGAGTTCGTGCGTGCTTCTCAACACCACCGCACCAATAAGGCTCTTGAAAGGTACTTCATGAAAATGAAACAGCTATTTCAAACAGCTGTGAAGTCAGTGGTGGCTATTTTCTTACTGCAAGGAAAACTAAAATGTAGGAGCAGAACACTTATATGGCTAAGTAAAGACAGACATGTTTTCAGCCAGAAAAAAAAAACCCAACACGACAGATTTTAATGCTTTTAGATGTTTTTAGACATACATCTTCTAAAGCACATATACTTCCAAGAACTGAGGTTTTTGCATGGAAAATAAACATTTTTTAATCCAATGTAGCTCACACAATATGATACAGTTTTACTATCTACACACAGAGTCAAAGAAAAAAATTTTATAGCTCCTCAATCCCTCTATTTTCTCTTCTAGAAAGGTCTGTCATTTTCTAAAACCACTTAAGTTGTATATCTTTATAAAATACAACTTTTTTTTTGATTTTACCCTTTGGAGAACTGAAAAATACAAGTTAGTCAGCGTTCTCTTAATACTTTTCTGGTAAGTTTAATCAGCTAATGCACCATCTCTGTATCACTTAATATAAAAAATGTTGTCCTGCAATTTTCAAGACAGAAAATCTGAATGCAATGTCTAAAACTCAGGAATAGAAAATTAATGGAAAGTATCTCTGAACCTCAGTTTAATGAGACAACATCTGGACGATTACTCGTCTAATAAAAAGCATATCAACAAGCCTGATGCGTAACAGAAGCAGAGAAAAGTATAAATTTTCTAAATGTTGCCATCTGGGAGCTTTATGCAAGAATAAATACTCTTATAGTCTGGATAAATTCTCTGATTCTCTTTGAGCGCAGAACATGCTAAACGACTTCCCACAGTGGCCTCATTATATGAGGTTCTCCTAGGAGTTTTGATCATAGAATCATAGAATGTTAGGGATTGGAAGGGACCTCGAAAGATCATCAAGTCCAATCCCCCTGCCAGAGCAGGAATGCCTAGACTATGCCACACAGGAACGTGTCCAGGCAGGTCTTGAATGTCTCCAGAGAAGGAGACTCCACAACCTCTCTGGGCAGCCTGTTCCAGGGCTCCGTCACCCTCACTGAGAAGAAGTTTCTTCTCGAGTTTAAGCGGAACCTCTTATGTTCCAGTTTCAGCCCATTACCCCTTGTCCTATCAGTGGTTGTCACCGAGAAGAGCCTGGCTCCATCCTCGTGACACTCACCCTTGATATATTTGTAAACATTAATGAGGTCACCCCTCAGTCTTCTCTTCTCCAAACTAAAGAGCCCCAGCTCCTTCAGTCTTTTCTCATAAGGGAGATGCTCCACTCCCTTAATCATCCTAGTTGCCCTGTGCTGGACTCTCTCCAGCAGTTCCCTGTCTTTCTTGAACTGAGGGGCCCAGAACTGGACACAGTATTCCAGATGGGGTCTCACCAGGGCAGAGTAGAGGGGAAGGAGAACCTCTCTCGACCTACTAACCACCCCCCTTCTAATACACCCCAGGATGCCATTGGCCTTCCTGGCCACAAGGGCACAGTGCTGGCTCATGGTCATCCTGCTGTCCACCAAGACTCCCAGGTCCCTTTCCCCTACACTACTCTCTAATAAGTCATTCCCCAACTTATACTGGAACCTGGGGTTGTTCCTACCCAGATGCAAGACCCTACATTTACCCTTGTTATATTTCATTAAATTTTTCCCCGCCCAACGCTCCAGCCTGTCCAGGTCTCGCTGGATGGCAGCACAGCCTTCTGGTGTGCCAGCCACTCCTCCCAGCTTGGTGTCATCAGCAAACTTGCTGATAGTACTCTCTAGTCCCTCATCCAAGTCATCGATGAATATATTGAATAATACTGGTCCCAGTACCGACCCTTGAGGCACTCCACTGGATACAGGTCTCCAACCAGACTCTGCCCCATTGACCAAAACTCTTTGGCTTCTTCCCCTCAGCCAGTTCACAGTCCACCTCACTACCCGAGAGTCTAGACCACACTTCTGCAGTTTAGCAGCAAGGATGCTGTGGGAGACTGTGTCAAATGCTTTACTGAAGTCAAGGTAGACCACATCCACCGCTCGGCCATCATCTATCCACCTTGTTATATCCTCATAAAAGGCTATGAGGTTAGTCAAGCACGACTTCCCTTTGGTGAAGCCATGTTGACTGTCTCTAATGACCCTCTTATCCCTGATATGCCTTGAGATGGCACCAAGGATAAGTCGTTCCATCACTTTCCCAGGGATGGAGGTGAGGCTGACCGGTCTATAGTTACCCGGGTCCTCCTTCTTGCCCTTTTTGAAGACTGGAGTGACATTTGCTTCCCTCCAGTCCTCAGGCACCTCTCCCGTCTCCCAAGACTTGGCAAAGATGATGGAGAGTGGTCTAGCAATGACATCAGCCAGCTCCCTCAGCACCCGTGGATGCATCCCGTCTGGACCCATGGATTTATGGATGTCCAGATTGCTTAATTGGTCCCTAATCCAGTCCTCATCGACTAAAGCATACTCCTCCACTGCCCTGACTTCCTCTGGGGCCTCAGGGGAACGGGGCTCCTCAGGACAGTCTCCGGCAGAGTAGACAGAGGCAAAGAAGGCATTCAGTAACTCTGCCTTCTCTGTATCATGTGTCACCAAGGCACCCACCTCATTCATCAGTGGGCCTACATTGCCTCTGGTGTTAGTTTTATCTGCCACGTATTTGAAAAAGCTCTTCCTGTTGTCCTTGACCCCTCTCGCCAGGTTCAATTCTAGGGAGGCCTTTGCTTTCCTAGTTGCCTCCCTACATCCTCGGACAACAGCCTTATATTCTTCCCAAGTGGCCAGCCCCACCTTCCAAGATCTGTAAATTCTCCTCTTGCCCTTGAGCTTACCCAGCAGATCCCTGTTTAGCCACGCAGGTCTCCTGGCTTGATGTGTATTTCTGTTCCACATCCTGGCAAACACTGACCTACTCCACTTATTGTCATCATGGCTAGATTTCACCTACCATAATGACCTGATTATACAATTTTTCTAAACACAGAAAGGACATTTTGAGCAAGAATAACAGAAGACAATAACGACAGCTTGTAACAAAAGACTAAAACTGAATGCCCAGCACTTTAAAACTCAGGCTAATTATTTCAGTATGTAAAATCAAGGGTAGGATGGATTCTAAACACCTTTTTCCCTTCCTTTTCACCATCTCCCAAAGCTGACCTTAGCCTAAAAATTTTTAAGATGTTTATACAATTAAAATGTTAAAGAATCATACCAAAAAGTACTGTGAGAGAGATTACGGGATTGGACTAGATGATCTTTGAGGTCCCTTCCAACCTCTAACATTCTGTGTGTGTGTGTGATTACATTTTGCAATGTCTCCCAAAGAAGCAAAGTTCCAAATTACTAAAATAGGTAGTGCCTAGGAACATGTGCCTCTGCTCGGAGAGATGAAGTGAAAAGCTTTTTCAATCACGAATGAAAGTTTGTAATTTTGATTTCCCCATTCTTGGAATTCCAAACTTTATTCCATAAGGAAAATTCAACATGAGAGTTAAAAAGGAAGTCAAAAGGGCTGATGGTTGCAGGCAAAGCTGTGCTCAGCTTCTGCGCTGGGAAACATTTGTCTACAAAAACAGCCCTAACTCCTAGCAAGAAGCTGAAGGGAAGTTCACGTTATAGCAACTTTATCACATTGCCAGGTAAAACCTCTTGCTGCCTCTGTGACCAGGTGACAGCTCGAGCTGGTGTACATCTCCAAACGCACAGGCATACGAGCACAGGTACAAACTAGAAAGAAACAGCCCAAGTTGTCTTTGGCCTCTGCTGGCTGCCACTGCTGAAACACAGAATTTTTAAACTGCTGTTTAGCACATAATTCATCATTAACTTGCATGAAATGTATACACTCTTTATAAATAAAGGCAACTAATGGTCAGCTATGGTTTTGGTTAATGTGCCTTTGAAGTCTTACCTTGTGGCAAAGGCATTTAAAAAATGAAAAATAAAAGCAAATGCACTGGAAGCACTGTGGCTTTGCCAACCTTCACGAGCAGGGCCATGCAGCCGCCTGTCTGTAGGAGCGATTCAGCCTCACCTACAAACCCCGACGACCCACCTGCCATCCTCAGACTCCACCCTGTCGGCTTTGCTGTAACTGACGGTGCCCTCCAAAATCTGAATTATTTCCGTTTGCTCTCCCGGAAACCTCACTCAGCGTATCCCGCCAGCGGTGCCCGGCTGCCTGAGGGGCCGCAGGAGTCGGCACCTGTGCTGGCCGGTCAGAACTGGTTCCAGCCAGACAGAATCAGTTCTGGCCAGCTCCGAGCCGCCTGCAATGGCGGCCACACAGCTCTCGGGCTGGACCAGCCCTGCCCTGATGTGGCGTCCTGGCCCCGAGGCAGCTGACTCCATGCGGCAGGCCACCCTGACCGCCTGTGCTGCCCCTCACCTCGCCAGAGCAATTGGGGTGCACCCGCTCCCAGTTCTTCTCCTCAGTGTTCCAAGGCTTGTAGAGTTCAAAACAAGTTAAATGGAAGAAAAGTCCCCAAATTTGAGACCGTTTTGGCTGACACAGAGAGATAACTTTTTCACATCAAAGTAAGGCTTCACTCCTCATTCAATGTTCTCTAGGCCAGGTCCAAAAAAAACCCCTCGAAAACCTGACAGGCTTGCCCAGGTTCACACGAGGAAACACAAGGCCGGGTCACAGTCTGAAAGTGCTGCCAGAACCGCGGCAGCTTGTTCCAGGCCACACACAGAACCCTGGTCTCGCCCCTGCTCCTCAGCCTCTCCAGCCACCGGGCTAGCAAGCCGAATTGACAGCGAACACAGAAGAACCTGGAAATAAAGGGATTAATCTGCACATATTGTTAACTCTACCCTTTGTCACGAAGTCTCCCACATCCTTGCTAAAACATGAAAAGAAGATCTGGAAGGAAACAGGAACTTGAAATTAACATGAAACTTACTTTTGGCATATGCATACGGTATAAAATGACACACCAAGATATAGCCCATTGTGGTGGTTTGGCCCTGGCTGGAGGCCAGGAGCTCACCAAAGCTGCTCTATCACTCCCCTTTTTAGATGGACAGGGGAGAGGTAAGATGTAACAAGAGGCCCGTGGGTTAAGATAAAAAGCAGTTTAACGCAGGAATAGCAAATGCCGCGCACGGAAGCAAAGCAAAACAGAACAAAGATTATTCTCTACTTCCCATTGGTGGGCAATGTCCGGCCACTCTCCCAGGAAGCAGGGTTCCAATACATGTAGCGGTTGCTCCGGAGGACAAACACAAACAGCGAATGCCCCCCCACTTCCCTCTGCCTTCTCGCTTTTATATCTGAGCTGACGTCATATGGCATGGAATAACCCTTTGGTCAGTTTGGGTCAGCTGGCCCGGCTGTGTCCCCTCCCAAGATGTTGCTCATGCCCAACCTACTGTTGGGAGAACATTGGAAAAAAAAACTAAAAAACAAACTACAGCCTTGGTGCTGTGTGAGCACTGCTCATCAGTAGCCAAAACCCTGGGGTGCTCTCAACACCCTTCTAGCTACCGCTCCAAGAAACACAGCACTGAGAGTGCTGCTGTGGGAAGATTAACTCCATCTCAGTCTGACCCAATACAATCTCCACCCCTTATTCCATACCATTTGAGTCATGCTCGGGTCTCACATGTTTAGATCATCTTAATATTTAACATGCATATTTATACATGTTGGTTAACTTCTGTTCCCCAGTCCTTCAACAGAGAGATGCTTCTCTTCCACTCTTTCACTTATTTCTCTTCCACTTCTTTCACTGCTTTAGATGTTACTTGGGCCGCATCCGTAGCATGCAGGGCAGGAGAAGCAGCACATTCAACCATTGGGCACCAACACCAGTTTGGTTTGGGTCGCTACTGTGTTCTTCTTGTTCCTTCTGAAACCTACTCTTCATCAGTTCAGGTCGTCACTTCCTACAAGACACAACTCACATACCGGATTACTTTTCCCCCAAGGTTAAATCACCTTGAGACACACATCAGGTCTCCCCATCCTCCCACATTACCCACCAAGTACACCCAGGTCCTTGAGCAAAGACAATCCCACAAATGGGTTTGCCTTTTCCCATGGGAGGAGTAACCCACACTGCCTTCCCCAGCCACCTCCCCATGTGCACTACGGGGACCTTATCTCCTCCTACAGTATGTAGAGGTTCTGTTTGGGCAGAACCTGGACGGTTAGCAGATCCTCTAGAGTTAACCAGCCAAGTGGCTTCTGCTAAATTTGTATCCCAGTGCTTCCATGTCCCATGACCCAATGCCCTCAGCATAGTCTTTAACAGTCCATGATATCTTTCAATCTTTCCAGAGGCTTCTGGATGATAGGGGATGTGATACACCCACTCAATGCCGTGTTTCTTGGCCCAGGAATTGATGAGATTATTTCGGAAATGAGTCCCATTGTCTGATTCAACTCTTTCTGGAGTACCATGTCGCCACAAAATTTGCCTTTCCAGGCCTAAGATGGTGTTTCGGGCAGTGGCATGGTTTACAGGGTATGTCTCAAGCCAACCAGTCATTCCTTCTACCATGGTGAGTATGTAGCGCTTGTTTTGGCGTGTTTGTGGCAGCAGTCCCATATAGTCAATTTGCCAGGCCTCACCATAACAAAAACCCAGCCACCGCCCTCTGCTCCAGGGAGACTTTGCTCTTGTGGCTCGCTTGATTGAAGCACATATCTCACATTCATGAGTGACCTGTGCAATGGCCTCCATGGTCAGGTCCACCCCTCGATCACGAGCCCATCTGTATGTAGCGTCTCTCCCTAGATGTCCTGATGTTTCATGGGCCCATTGAGCTACAAATAGCTCACCCTTACGTTCCCAGTCCAGGTCCACCTGAGCTATTTCAATTTTTGCAGTCTTGTCTACCTGGTCATTATTTCGATGTTCTTCAGTGGCGCAGCTTTTAGGCACGTGAGCATCTACATGACGCGCCTTCAGAGTCATGTTTTCTACTCGAGTAGCAATATCTTGCCACAATGCAGCCGCCCAGATGGGTTTACCTCTGCGCTGCCAGTTGGTCTTCTTCCACTGCTGTAACCACCCCCATAGGGCATTAGCCAACATCCAGGAATCAGTATAGAGTACTGGCCACTTTTCTTGTTCAGCAATCATCAGGGCTAGTTGGATGGCTTTCACCTCTGCAAATTGACTTGACTCACCTTTTCCTTCAGTGATCTCCACAACTTGTCCTGTGGGACTCCACACAGCAGCTGTCCACCTCTGATGGTTCCCTATCACACGGCAGGATCCATCAGTAAACAAAGCATAGCATCGTTCATTCTCTGGTAGTTCATTATATGGTGGTGCCTCTTGAGCACGAATCACCTTCTCAGGCACTGCCCCAAAATCTCTGCCTTCTGGCCAGTCCATGATCTCCTCCAGGATTCCTGGGTGATTGGATTTTCCCAGTCGAGCTCGTTGTGTGATCAATGCTACCCACTTGCTCCACGTAGCGCTAGTTGCATGATGTGTAGAGGGGATATTTCCCCTGAACATCCAGTGCAACACAGGCAGCCGGGGTGCCAAGAGGAGGGATGCCTCTGTACCAACCACTTCTGAAGCAGCTCCAACTCCCTCGTATGCTGCCAGAATCTCCTTCTCGGTTGGGGTATAGTTGGCTTCTGATCCTCTGTATCCCCTGCTCCAAAATCCTAAAGGTCGACCTCGGGTTTCTCCTGATGTCCTTTGCCAGAGACTCCAAGTGAGACCATACTCCCCAGCTGCAGTGTAAAGTATATTTTGCACTGATGGTCCTGTCCGGACAGGCTCAAGTGCCACTGCACGAGCTATTTCCTGTTTAATCTGCTCGAAGGCTTGTTGTTGTTCAGGGCCCCACTCAAAATCATTCTTCTTTCGAGTCACTCGGAAAAGAGGTCTCACAAGCTGACTGTAACCTGGAATGTGCATCCTCCAAAACCCCACAAGGCCTAGGAAAGCTTGCGTTTCTTTCTTGTTAGTTGGTGGGGACATAGTCACAATTTTATCAACTACATCCATAGGCATGTGACGGCGTCCATCCTGCCATTTTATTCCTAAAAACTGAATCTCTTGTGCAGGTCCTTTGACCTTGCTTTTCTTTATAGCAAAGCCAGCCTTCAGAAGAATTTCAATTATTCTTTTTCCCTTTTCAAACACCTCTTCTGCCTTACTCCCCCACACAATGATGTCATCAATGTATTGTAGATGTTCAGGGGCATCACCTTTTTCCAGTGCAGTTTGGATCAGTCCATGACAGATGGTGGAGCTATGCTTCCACCCCTGGGATAGTCGATTCCAGGTGTACTGGATACCCCTCCAGGTGAAAGCAAACTGTGGCCTGCACTCTACTGCCAAAGGAATTGAGAAAAATGCATTGGCAATGTCAATTGTAGCATACCACCTTGCTGTCTTTGACTCCAGTTCATACTGGAGCTCCAACATATCTGGTACAGCAGCACTCAATGGTGGTGTCACTTCGTTCAGACCACAATAGTCCACTGTTAGCCTCCACCCTTGTTGTGGTTCGAGCCGAGTTACCGGCGAGAAGGAAACAAAGGAACCACTCGGTCGCTCCCTCCCCCCTACCGAGAGTGAGGGGAAGAGCCCGAAAGGAGTGCAGGCAAAAGCCTGGAGGGGTTGAGATAAAAGCAGTTTAATGGTGAACTTAAATGGTAACAATAACAGTGAAATAACAGTAACGTTTAACCAGATATAACGCGAGTAACATGTAACGCGGATCTCACCACCTGGAAAAACCCAGCAGCGCGCCCGGCCCGAGCACTGGAAAAGAGTGCCCCCCACCCCGACCAGCTCCGTATATATATATGCCTGGAGCATGACATCATGATGGTATCGAATATCTCTTTGGCTAGCGAATTAACCCTATCCTAGCTGAACCCAGTACATTATCCGCCCCTTATTCTATACCATCTACGTCATGCTCAGATCTTACACTTCACAATTATCATTGGCTTTCTTGTTATATATACATGCACATATACACAGATATCATTCTCTTAATCTATACACTCCTTCCAGTATATCCCTTGAGTTCATGGCTTCGAGGTTCCATTCATTGTAACAGTTCTTTAGGGTTGGAGAGAATGGTGCTTGATTGTGGTATACTTCATCCAAAACTCATGCTGTATTTGGCACGGTCTGTGCCCACGGTCTGAAGCTTGAAAACCGTCATCTTAGGGAAGTCACTGGGCGCCACCTCAGGTTCTCTTATCGCTGTCCTTCCCTCGTTTTCATCGTAGTCTATCCTCTGTTGGTCTGGGTCGTTCTTACTGTAATATTAATCGACATGACACATAACAACAGCAGCGGTGATGACATACATTGACAGGGTAATGTATCAGTTAACATCACATGATTTAGTCCACTGGCTATTCTCTCCCAAAGTTAAATCCCCTTGGGGTACACACTGAACATCCCCATCCTTCTGCATCACCCACCAAGTACACCCAGGTCCCTGAGCAAAAGCAACCCCACGGATGGGTTTGCCTTTGCCTGAAGCAGAGCTAGCCCATACTGTCTTCCCCAACATGTTCCTCATACGCACAACAGGGACTTTATCTCCATCCACAGTAGGTGGGAGTTTTGACTGAGCAGGCCCAGCTCGATCCTCTATTATTTACTAACCATGTGGCTTTTGCTAAATTTGTGTCCCAGTGTTTGAAAGTTCCATCACTCATTGCTCTCAATGTACTCTTTAGCAGTCCATTGTGCCGTTCAACTTTTCCAGAGGCTGGTGCATGATATGGGATGCGGTACACCCACTCAATGCCGTGCTCTTTGGCCCAGGTGTCAATGAGGCTGTTCCGGAAATGAGTCCCATTATCCGACTCAATCCTCTCCGGAGTGCCGTGTCGCCACAGTACCTGCTTTTCAAGGCCCAAGATGGTGTTCCGAGCAGTGGCATGGGGCACAGCGTATGTCTCCAGCCATCCGGTGGTCGTCTCCACCATTGTGAGTACATGGTGTTTGCCTTGACGGGTTAGTGGGAGCGTAATATAGTCAACCTGCCAAGCCTCCCCATATCTGTATTTCATCCATCGCCCTCCATACCACAAAGGCTTTACCCGCTTGGCCTTCTTAATTGTAGCACACGTTTCACATTCATGGATAACCTGTGCGATAGCATCCATGGTCAGGTCTACCCCTCGATCACGAGCCCATCTGTGTGTCGCATCCCTTCCCTGATGGCCTGAGGAGTCATGGGCCCACCGAGCTATGAACAATTCACCCTTGTGCTGCCAGTCCAAGTCCACCTGAGACACTTGGATCTTAGCAGCCCGATCTACCTGCTGGTTGTTTAGGTGCTCTTCTGTGGCTCGATTCTTGGGTATGTGGGCATCTACATGACGTACTTTCACAAGCAGGTTCTCCACCCGGGCAGAAATATCCCGCCACAGTTTGGCAGCCCACATAGGCCTGCCCCAGTGTTGCCAGTTATTCTGTTTCCATTGGTGTAACCACCCCCACAGAGCATTTGCCACCATCCACGAGTCAGTGTAGAGATAGAGTACTGGCCACTTTTCCCGCTCAGCAATATCTAAAGCCAGTTGAATGGCTTTTACCTCTGCAAATTGACTCGATTCACCCTCCCCTTCAGTGGCTTCAGCAACTTGCCGGGTAGGGCTCCATACAGCAGCCTTCCATCTTCGATGCTTTCCCACAATGCGACAGGACCCATCAGTGAACAGAGTGTATCGCTTCTCATTCTCCGGTAGTTCGTTATATCGTGGGGCCTCTTCCACACGTTTCACTTCCTCCTGTCGTGACACTTCAAAGTCCTTGCTTTCTGGCCAGTTTGTAATTGCCTCCAGAATTCCTGGTCGATTGGGGTTCCCCATTCGGGCCCGCTGTGTGAGCAGTGCCATCCGTTTACTCCACGTGGCATCAGTCACATGATGTGTAGATGAGGCCCTCCCTCTGAACATCCAACCCAAAACTGGAAATCGGGGTACTAAAAGAAGCGGTGCCTCAGTACCAATTACTTCTGAGGCAGCTCGGACTTCTTCATACGCTGCCAGTATCTCCTTCTCAGTGAGAGTGTAACAGGACTCAGATCCTCGGTATGCCCGACTCCAAAACCCTAAGGGTCGGTCTCGAGTCTCCCCTGGTGCCCTCTGCCAGAGACTCCAGTCAGGGCCATTCTGCCCAGCTGCAGTGTAAAGTACATTTTGAACATCTTGTCCTGTCCGGACTGGCCCAAGAGATACTGCACGAACAATCTCTTGTTTTATCTGCTCAAAGGCTTGTTGTTGTTCAGGGCCCCATTTAAAATCGTTCTTCTTCTGGGTCACCTGGAAAAGAGGGCTCACAATCTGGCTGTAACTTGCGATGTGCATCCTCCAAAACCCCACTGCGCCTAAGAATGCCTGTGTCTCCTTTTTACTAGTTGGTGGGGACATCGCTGCTATCTTGTTAATCACATCCATGGGAATCTGGCGGCATCCATCTTGCCACTTTACTCCCAAAAACTGGATCTCCTGCGCAGGCCCTTTTACCTTACTACGTTTTATGGCACAACCGGCTTTCAGAAGGATTTGAATTATCTTCCTCCCTTTCTCAAAAACTTCTTCCGCTGTATTGCCCCATACAATAATGTCATCAATGTACTGCAGGTGTTCTGGAGCTTCCCCCTGTTCCAGTGCAGCATGGATTAGTCCGTGGCAAATGGTGGGGCTATGTTTCCACCCCTGGGGCAGTCGATGCCAGGTGTACTGGATGCCCCTCCAAGTAAAGGCAAACTGTGGCCTGCACTCTGCTGCCAGAGGGATCGAGAAAAATGCATTGGCGATATCAATGGTGGCGTACCATTTGGCAGTCTTTGATTCTAGCTCATATTGAAGCTCAAGCATGTCTGGCACGGCAGCACTCAATGGTGGCGTAACTTCATTCAAGCCACGATAATCCACTGTTAGTCTCCATTCCCCGTTAGATTTCCGCACTGGTCATATGGGGCTGTTAAAGGGTGAGCGAGTTTTGCTAATAACCCCTTGGTTCTCCAGCTGACGGATCAGCTTATGGATGGGAACCAGGGAGTCTGGGTTGGTGTGATATTGCCGCCGATGCACCGTCGAGTTAGCAATTGGTACCTGTTGTTCTTCAACTCTCAATAAACCCACCACAGAAGGGTCCTCTGAGAGACCAGGCAAGGTGGACAACTGTTTCATTTCCTCTGCCTCCAAAGCAGCTATGCCAAAGGCCAACCGGTACCCTTTTGGATCTTTGAAGTATCCGCTCCTGAGGAAGTCTATACCAAGAATGCACAGAGCCTCTGGGTCAGTCACAACAGGGTGTTTATGCCACTCATTTCCAGTCAGACTTACTTCAACTTCCAATACAGTCCGTTGCTGGGACCCCCCTGTCACCCTAGAAATACGGATGGGTTCTACCCCTCTATATCCTGATGGCATCAAGGTACATTGTACACCTGTGTCTATTAAAGCCTTGTATTCCCGTGGAGCTGACGTGCCAGGCCATCGGATCCACACAGTCCAGTAGACCCGATTGTCCCTCTCCTCCACCTGGCTGGAGGCAGGGCGCCTCTATTCTCGATCGGAGTCACTCACTTCTTGTGAGTATGACTTAGAGGTTCCTTCAAGAGGATCAGAGTCAAAATCTGTTCTCCTGTTTCGTTTGGAGGGCTTTCCACTGGAAACTGGGGCAATACTTTTCTTATGATGATCCTTCTTCTTTGCTACTTCCTTTCGCAACTCACATACGCATTCATCTAGGACTGAAGTCGGTTCTCCATCCCACTTCCTCATGTTCTCTCCATGGTCACGTAGGTAAAGCCACAGAGTATTCCGGCGGGTTTGTTTTCCATGTTCCCTCTCTTGATCGGAGGAGTACTTAGTCCTAACAGCTGACACGTGCCCATGTGGGTGGAGGGCAGGACATATCCACTTTGAGCTGCTGGACCTCCCGGGACAGTTCTTCCACGGCGGAAACACAAGCCTGTAGGGATGAAGACAGACTTCCTTCATAATGCCAGAGCCGGCGAGCCAGTTCATCCACAGTTTGTCCCTCACCTTCTCTCCAGGATATCACTGCCAATGAGCTTGAGTATGTTTGCGGTGCACTTCGGAGGAACTTCCGCCACATGTCTTTTGTGCATCGGACTTCGTCTGGATCAGTGGGTGACTGCTCGTTATCTGGATTATTGTAAATCACCTCCAGCACAGCCAGTTCCCTCAGGTACTGGATACCTCTCTCCATTGAGGTCCATTTACCTGGGTGGCATGCAATATCTTCCTTGAGGAGGTAACTTTCCCTCATGCCTGACAGAAGGCGCTTCCAGAGGCTGAGGGTTTGTGTCTGCCTCCCAAGCACTTTGTCAATGCCCTCTTCCCTAGAGAGGGATCCCAGCTGTTTGGCTTCTTTACCCTCCAGTTCCAGGCTACCGGCTCCACTGTCCCAGCATCAGAGCAGCCAGGTAATAATGTGCTCACCTGGATGGTGGCCAAAGTCCTTTCGCATGTCTCGCAGCTCACTGAGAGATAGAGACCGGGTGATTATCTCTGGCTCTACCTCCTCTTCTTGTTCTCGTGATGGCCCTGCTTCATTTTCATCCCTCACCAAGTGAACTGATTTCTTCGTGTACTTCTTCTTCTGTACTGGAGCAACCGATACTGGCACAGGCTCATTTTCTGGTTCAGCTGGAGCGCTTGTCACAGGGGTCGGAGCAGCCACAGTGCTTGTCACAGGGGTCGGGGCAGCCGCAGCGCCTGTCACAGGGGTCGGAGCAGCCGCAGCGTTCATTGCAGAGACTGGAACAGCCACATCATCTACTGGTTTGTCTTCAGGTCCAGAGGCCTCCTCTTTCCCTTGGGAATAATGGGTGACATTGAAAATGGCTCGGTAGGCATGGGCCAGGCCCCAGCACACAGCAGTGATTTGGACTTCTTTGGAGTGGCCAGGCTGACAACATACCTTGTCCAAATACTCTGCTAGTTTTCTAGGATTCTGTATATGTTCAGGGGTGAAATTCCAAAACACTGGAGATGACCATTGTCCTAGGAGCTTGCCCATATTCTCCCACACACCTTGCCACTCATAGTTATCTGGCTTCAGGACAGGTCTCTGAGTGGTATCCTTAGAAAATTTTGGGGTGATCCCGAGCAAGATCTGGCACACATTCAGGAGACACAGGACAAAAACCAGGAGACATAGGACGAGAACCATGCTGGATTGAGTATTCCAAGAATATTCAAAGTTTTCAAAAACTGTTGTGATCAGTTTGAAGGACAAGCGGGAGAGAACATTTTCCTCTGCTTCCCCTATAGATTCGGTGCCGTTACTAATGAATTCTGAGAGGAGGCGCCCAAGGCATGGGAATGACAATAGCGCATCATACAAATACCAGCTTACCCTCATGGCCAGTGATACAATCATATTATAAGCTGTCAGCACCCCGTACAAGAGAATTATGCCTTTGACCCCTTTTCCACAGTTGATAAATACCAGCGCAGGAAATATATATAATACATGAGGATTCAGCCAATGCCACAGTGTAAATAAACAAAACAACATTATGACCACAAACTACTTGACTAAATGTGCAGAATCAATCTAACAAAGTTATCTTTTTAACACTCTTTTGTCAAATCTGTTGTTATCTCAAACCCCCGGCCCCACGTTGGTCGCCAAAGTTGTTGTGGTTCGAGCCGAGTTACCGGCCGGAAGGAAACAAAGGAACCACGTGGTCGCTCCCTCCCCCCTACCGAGAGTGAGGGGAAGAGCCCGAAAGGAGTGCAGGCAAAGGCCTGGAGGGGTTGAGATAAAAACAGTTTAATGGTGAACATAAATGGTAACAATAACAGTGAAATAACAGTAACGTTTAACCAGATATAACGCGAGTAACATGTAACGCGGACCTCACCACCCGGAAAACCCAGTGGCGTGCCCGGCCCGAGCACTGGAAAAGAGCGCCCCCCACCCCGACCAGCTCCGTGTATATATATATATACCCCGAGCATGACATCATGATGGTATCGAATATCTCTTTGGCTAGCGAATTAACCCTATCCTAGCTGAACCCAGTACAACCCTCCATCAGACTTTTGCACTGGCCCTATGGGACTATTAAAAGGTGAGTGTGTCTTGCTGATCACTCCCTGGGCTTCCAGCTGATGAATCAGTTCATGGACGGGAGCTAGGGAGCCTCGATTTGTGTTATACTGCCGCCGGTGTACTGTCCTGGTAGCAACTGGCACCTGCTGTTCTTCAACTTGCAGCAGTCCTACAATGAAGGGATCTTCTGAGAGGCCAGGCAGGGTAGACAGCTGTTTGATCTTCTCTGTAGTTACTGTAGCCACACCAAAAGCCCACCGGTAGCCCTTTGGGTCCTTGAAATACCCTCTCCTGAGGTAGTCTATGCCAAGAATACAAGGGGCCTCTGGGCCAGTCACAACAGGGTGCTTTTCCCACTTGTCCCCTGTTAAACTCACATCAGCCTCCAGCACAGATAATTCTTGGCATCCTCCTGTTACTCCTGAAATCCAAACAGGTTTTGAGCCTTTATATCTTGATGTTACTAATGCACACCACGCACTGTTGTCCACCAATGCCTTATACTTCTGTGGGTCCGATGTGCCAGGCCATCGAATCCACACAGTCCAGTATACTCGGTCATCCCTGGCAGGGACCCTCTATTCCTGATCCTCATTAGAACATTCACTGGGTAGCCTTTGCCGTGACAGACCAGAAGTCCCCTCATCAGGATCAAGGGACATGACTTCAATTCTTCTTTGTCTAGGAGATTGCTGATCATCTTCCTGAGTCCCCACAGCAACTGCGCTGATTGCCTTCTTGTATGTCGCCTTCTTAACTGCTGTCTTTGCTCTCACTTCACGCACACTGAAATCCACCTCATTTGGCCTTGATATCTGTCACATTGCAAAGAATCTGATGGTCAGATGAATAACTGAAAATTACATGGGAAACACAACTACTAAAGACCATTTATGGGTTATAAGAAGCCTACACTGCCAGGAAACAGACTCTTTGCCAGAGGAAACGTTTCGATATGTAGAAAATCTTGCACTGCCTCACTGCTGCCAAGTTTTTTTCATTCACAAACACACAGAAGATGCTGTTGAAAACTTAATGGCCAGATGTAGCCAAAAGCTCAACAAGGCCTCAGTCTCTCATAGATGATCCTTCAGTTAATTTTACGTTTAGCTGAATATTAAGGCCAAAAAGTTTCTTTCTTTTGTCCCCAGGTGAAATATATGCAGGTACATATGAATATTCTCAGAAGTAATTTTTGCACACATTGACTTCAACAAAAATAAAAATTAGTATATAAATCAATATTAGTTATTTCTAGATCAGTGAGCTTTTTAGGAGTTATTAACAGGAAGTTACCATATACCTAATACAACTTTTTTCAAAGCAGAGAAATTTCAAAAAGAATTATGATTGCTTTCTGGTTTTTACATTCACATAATGCAAGCACCAGTCATGAATGTAAGTAACAGTTGATCAAGGTGGGCTTTAACACCAAAGTGCTAAATACAAAAGCTAGAAACAGTATTGGCTGAAAGGCAGGACTACTAGTCACAGAAAAGGATACAAATCAGCACTATTAAAAAAAAAAGTTGTGTTTTTCTTCCTTTGTAACATGTAATAGTAACAGAAAACTGTAACTCTGTACACAGAGAATACTAAAACCCATAACATGGGTACTTATTTAGACTGGAGTCAGGTTTCAAACAAAAATATTTTTAGTATTTCTTAAACTCCAGTCTACCTCAATGAAAAGCTGACATTTCAAAGGCACAAACTACTCGAAGTGCTGACTGGCAAGTCACTCATTCCAGAAGGTTTTCCTCAAACAAAATTATCAGTGCATAGCTACTCCAAAAATAACTTTTATATTCTCTATTTTGTATACACTATAAGTAGAATTTATCAGTTTGTGGACTGATGCCCTCAATAAAAGTTGTTCACAAAAAATGTAACAGGGATTACATTTATATTCTGCATGAATAGGACCAGTATTAAAGGATTTCAGAAATAGAACCATATAAAAAGTACACAATTTCTTTCTTCATTCTTTGATACCTTCCCCCAAGAGGTTTAATATGAAAAAGTTGTCCTTAAAAGTAAAGAATAGTCTCTTCAAGAACTTTGGAGACATTTTTCTTTGGAGACATTCAAAATCCGCCTGGACATGTTCCTGTGCGCTCTACTGTAGGTGGTCCTGCTCTGGCAGGGGGGGTTGGACTAGATGATCTTTGAGGTCCCTTCCAACCTCTAACACTCTGTGATTCTGTGATTCTGTGAACTACTTTGCTACACAGCCACAGACTCATAATTTCAAGATTTACCCAATTATCTTCAAAATGAAGATTTGAAAAAAAAATCTTCTCCTAATAAATTTATGTGCAACAGCAATCATGTTTATATGTAATAGTACAAGAATAGGAAAAGTGATGGTTAAAGATGGAACACATTGGCAAAAATACACAATGCAGTAATGGCTTTTTTTAGCAATCTGCCTTAACAGGTATTCTAGCACAATAAATATACTATCTGTGTCCCTTATGTATATTCAGCATGTGTAAAAGTCATGTAGCCGAACACGATGATGCTTCTGTAGGAGGTCAAATTATTGTTTTGGCACTTCTGTCACGCCTGTCATTTCAATTCTACTTTATCAAATTACAGATTACTAGATAGAGTTGGATTAAGAGGAAGAATAGACACACACAGAAGCAATTGTCATCACTTCAGTTGTGAAATTTCGTAATTGCATGTCAGTGACAGAAAGCACAAGAGCAGTAATAGGACTGACATCATGATCATTCAAATACTATGCAACTTTCCAACAGGACTTTGCACTGTGTCAAGCTACGTGCCAGGAAATGGTATGAATTTCTGATTATTTCCTCACATGAGAGTGGCCAATATTTATTAAGGTGACTAATGCTGTGTGCTAATTTCTAGGACAATTTCAGCTACTTATTTTTCCTTCCCTAAGTAGTGTTTTTACCTGAAAAAAACCCTAAACTAAGATACAAAAAAGAAAAATCCCTTGATTTAAAAAACATCACTAAAAGTAACCTGAATAACAATAAAGGGTATCTAAACAAGCTAGACTATGGGTTTGACTCAAACTTCCTGTCGCGGGTTAGGGCTGGGCCGGCCACTAACGCAGACAGATGCTCTCTAACCCCCTTTTCCCCACCCAAATGGGAAGAGAAAAGGGAATGAGGCAGAGAGACTTACGGGTTAGAGAAGAAAAACTAGAACAGCTTTAATGAAAATAGTGGAAATAATGGTGAAAAGATAAAAGTAAAGAACTATATACAACTATAGATAGTAGCCCGATATCAAACCCAACTCCCTCCCCCAAGAGCAATCACCACTGATACTGCACAGCAGGAGGCACTGGGGAAGCCCCAGGCTCCGCAGCGGCGGCAGGAGCTGGATACAGGGAGCTGGATTTGGGAACTCAGGATCCGGATCTAAGTCAGGAGGTCAGATGGAGTCCTCTCTGGACACCGGCCATTGCAGAAAAGGGGCAAAAGAGGCGAAAAAAGGGCCGAAACTCCCATGATCACTCAATTTATACTAAATATGACGTATATGGGATGGAATACTCTCATTGGTCACCTGTCCTGTCTATTACCCCCCGGAGGTGCAACCTTTTACTTCCTTGTGCCCCCCTCTTACTACCCAGCACCCCCAGCGTGGCACACCAGAGCCAGCAGTGGTCTTGGTCACTGTAGGAATAAGTATAAGCAAGAGCCTTTCTGCATCCCAGTCCCAGGCAGTAACTGTAAACATCAGGTGTTATCACTGCCAGTAGCACACACTGTCTGCAAAAACATGCTGCTGACTTCAGAACGTGCAGCCTTTTAGAAGACACTAAATTGGAAAGTAAAAATCACTAAACGGGACTGGGTTTTTAGCTAAATCCAGGACACTTCCGAATTTTAGAATCTCTCGAGTACAACAAATTTTGAATTAAAATCATTGTGGAGGAGTCAGCCATGGATCTCAAGTAACTTTCCTGGTAATAACCAACCAACAAAAACCCCCACACACCTTAGATAACTTTATCCTTTTGTGGAAGTTTTGAAAACTTCCATCTCTGTACTGAGGAAGATTCAAAAATCATCATACAAATCTGACTTACATGAGCTGGGATGTTAGTGGAAACCTCTGGTGTATTGTGACAGGTGGATACTATTCTTGGAACATCTCATTGTTCTCACCTGTGGGCCATTCCCCCGCATTCCTGAATTCCGTGGTCAATCCTCTATGTGGTCCTGTCACATGATGGTTCAACAATACTCCACTCTATTTGCACAACAGTTAAAGAAATAAATTGTTCAGTCTAGTAGACATCAGAAGACTCATTAATGTTCAAAACTTCCTTAGATTCCTTGGCATCTATATTCAAACACTTCCTCACCCATCCATTGGACTCAGTGATCTTCCCTCTTAAAAAATTAATTTCTTTTAATGTGAGGAAAAATGCATATCAAAACTCTACAAAATGATGTGCATTTCATGATGCCTTCACAAGGGAATAAAAATTAATCTTACTTCTATGCACTGATGGGAAGCAGAAAGAGATTGCAACCAAAGTGAGCAGTCCATAGAGACAATCCACATCTTAGATAGCAGCAGTTGAGCCAGTCCCTCCATGACGCTGCCTATCAGCTCTTCACGTTAAAGAAACTGGATAAACATTCTTCCTGGTAACATGACATTTTTTTTCCCTTAAACTTTCGAGAAAATGTTTTCAAATGATCATTATAAATTAAAAAAAAATGGAAAAAAAAGTTTGCAAGAAACCATAGAATAGGCAAAGCAAAATATGTTTGTAATGCTGTTTCTTTTTCTCCTCATTTTGTCTAAGATTCACTTTGTAACCTTGCCTACGTTCCCCTTTCACACTTCTATTTCCCCATATGTAACTTGAGCAACATAAATGTAAATACTTTCCTCATAGCTGCTTTTAATTTGTTTGTAAAGTAATTTAAGATCCTCTGACAGAAGGTACTAAAATTGGAAAAATCATAAAATATTTTCCACAGCAGGTGTAGGAAAGGAATGGCATTACTGCCTCTACCACATGGCACAGAAGGTAATCAGGAGTTATGAAACATTATGTCACTACAGGGAAATTTTCTAACTGACCTATCATGTTATTGGTCTAATGCATACTCATAAAGTCTATTGCTCTCATAAAGCCTATTGCTCTCATAAAGCCTGTGCACTCCGAGCTCAAAAGTGGTAAATTTTAAAATCAAGATGCATCTCAGAAATATTCTCTCCATGAGCTACTTTCCTTCTCAAGAACAGAAAATGAAGCAAGGTATCCTGAGTGACCTTGAACCACCAAGCTAATAATACTTAGCTGCTAGTTAATGGTCAGCATTATGCTGCCTGCAAGGAACACTGAAGAGAGTATCATTGAACACTACAGCAAAACTGAGTCTGTTACTAAAAAGAGTAAACTGAAATAAACCAAAAATGAAGGAGCCAAAGCTGAAGAATAAAACACTTCCAGGATGGTAAAAACTAGCTGAAACAAAGTTATCCAGCACAAAAAGGTCATTGTAAGTTAACTTTCCATTCAGTTTTCAGTGCCTCAGTTTTCCATTTTGGATGGAAATACAACAACAGGGAGGTGGGGGAGTAAGGAGAAGATAACTTCATATCAGAGTTCTGGTTTCACGCTGTTGCCATGAATTAATTTGATGATACAACAAACGCAACTGCAGAATAAAGCTTTCCCTTTATGCTCTTTTCAGATCTCACTGACAGAGTAGGACAGGGGGAAATCATACTTACAGTTCTTTTTTTGATTGCCTTTTTTTTTTTTTTTTTTTACAGATTCCTGTTCTATGCAAGTCCCACTCGGTCTCCCTCTTGGAAAAATGCCCAACACCCTTATTAATTCCCTTTAACCACCACCACCATTTAGTTTGACCCCCAACACACAGACCTGTATCAGAAAACATGGGTAGAAAAAAACCAAAAACCTGTTATTACCCTTGCAAGGGCAAAACCTCATGCTGAAAAACATCACAGGCTTTGAAAGCATGATTCAAATTCCCAAACAACATGTGACTAGCTTCAGAAATCTATGTATTTTTACCAAAAAGAAAACAAATCACACTTTCTATGTTTTTAACAGGTTTCTTTCTGTGAAAATGTAAGAGTCATGTTCCTACATACATTTCTTGGACAACCAAAGCTGAGACATTTCATGATCATGTGATTCATTGAATATCACTCATTGCGATGTTCAGAACAAATGTATGAGATCAAAACAGAAAAGGGTTGGGGGTGACAAACACATAGATGAATACTGACTAGGCACGAAATGAGCTGTACCTACACTTAGGAGTCCACTGCTGGCAATAGAAAATGCACTTCAGTTACGCATCATAATAATACAAGCCAGTTACAGCAGACTGTTGACTAATTGTCACCTGTTATTCTCAAACCTGAGGCCTTTCATTCTCGAAGAAAATCTAGGTAGAATCGTAAATTAAAAAAGCCAGTTGAAGTAACAATGGAAGGAGAGAGAGATAATAGTGATAAAGTGCTGAGGGAGCTGGCAGCGGTCATTGCTAGGCCGCTCTCCATCATCTTGGGTAAGTCGTGAGTAACAGGTGAGGTGCCTGAAGACTGGAGGAAAGCGAATGTCACTCCAGTCTATAAGAAGGGCAGGAAGGATGACCCGAGTAACTACAGACCGGTCAGCCTCACCTCCATCCCTGGAAAGGTGATGGAACATCTTATCCTTGACACTGTCTCTAGGCATATCAAGGATAAGAAGGTTATTAGGAGCAGTCAGCATGGCTTTGCCAAGGGGAAGTCATGTTTGACCAACCTGATAGCCTTTTACGAAGACATAACCAGGTGGATGGATGGTGGCCATGCAGTGGATGTGGTCTCTCTGGATATCAGCAAGGCCTTTGACACCGTCTCCCACAGCATCCTCATAGGTAAACTGAGGAAGTGTGGTTTGGATGACCAAGTAGTGAGGTGGGTCGAGAACTGGTTGAAGGGAAGAAGCCAGAGAGTTGTGGTCAATGGGGCTGAATCTGGCTGGATGCCTGTGTCTAGTGGGGTCCCTCAGGGGTCAGTGCTTGGGCCGGTGCTGTTTAATATATTTATCAATGATCTGGATGAGGGATTAGAGAATGTTGTCAGCAAGTTTGCTGATGATACGAAATTGGGAGGAGTGGTTGACACCCCAGAAGGCTGTGCTGCCATTCAGAGAGACCTAGACAGGCTGGAGGGCTGGGCAGGGAGAAATCTTATGAAGTTTAACAAGGGCAAGTGTAGAGTTTTGCACTTGGGAAAAAATAACCCCACGTGCCAGTATAGGTTGGGGACTGCCCCGCTGGAGAGCAGCGCAGGGGAAAGGGACCTGGGGGTTCTAGTGGACAGCAGGATGACCATGAGCCAGCAGTGTGCTCCCGTGGCCAAGAAGGTCAATGGCATCCTGGGGTGTATTAGAAGGGGAGTAGCAAGTAGGTCAAGAGAGGTCCTCCTGCCCCTCTACTCTGCCCTGGTGAGGCCCCATCTGGAATATTGTGTCCAGTTCTGGGCCCCTCAGCTCAAGAAGGACAGGGAGTTTCTTGAGAGAGTCCAGCGCAGAGCCACAAAGATGGTGAAGGGAGTGGAGCATCTCCCTGATGAGGAAAGGCTGAAGGAGCTGGGTCTCTTTAGCTGGGAGAAGAGGAGGCTGAGGGGTGACCTCATTAGTGTTTAGAAATATGTCAAGGGGGAATGTCAGGAGGATGGATCCAGGCTCTTTTCAGCGGCGTCCACTGACAAGACAAGGGGCAATGGATGTAAGCTGGAACAAAGGAGGTTCCATAAAAACATGAGGAAAAACTTTTTTACTGTGAGGGTGACCGAGCACTGGCACAGGCTGCCCAGGGAGGTTGCGGAGTCTCCTTCTCTGGAGACATTCAAAACCCGCCTGGACGCGTTCCTGTGCGACCTACTGTAGGTGGTCCTGCTCTGGCAGGGGGGCCGGACTAGATGATCTTTGAGGTCCCTTCCAACCTCTAACATTCTGTGATTCTGTGATTCTGTGAAAATTAGGAAGATACATTTAGGGGGTTAGTAGACAATTCTTTATGTTAAGTGCAGATTCTGCACTTGACAGCTAGAGCACCGAACAGATTGTTGGATAAAAATTGTACTTTTACGGAGTTAAAAATCAATACATAACCCAAAACCTAGTAGAACTCACGTCTGTTGTTATTACTTCAGTGATTAGTGAGGCAAGATCACAGAAGAGTCTGTAAACCTTGAGAAATGTGTCTGTATGCATCAGTAGTAGAGTCAAAAGGATGAGCAATTCACAGCACCTAGCACTGCAGTGTTCATAACCTCCAGATTCCCAGCTCTTCAGCCTTAATGATACATTAAGAGAGAGACTCTCCATATTTCACACTAAGTTTTGAGACCCTGTGACCATCACCTCACCTTCTAAAAGCAAGAAAGGTGAGGAAAGTAAGCACATCAGGACAGTGAGGTAATAAAATGTAGGATAACACGGGAATCTCACACTCCTTCATTTCACTTCACCTCCTCAGTCCTAGCACCTGGGTCATCTCAGAAAAGTAAGATCACGTATTCTGCATTGGATGAGAATGATGACCCCCCCCTTCTGGGGTCAGACAGCTGAGCTAGTCTTGATAGCCTGAGGCACCGAAGAAAGATAGGAAACCACTCAGAGCAATCACTGAGGCCAAGAAAAAGTATCAGATACACAGCTCCTGTGTATATACTGAGGCAGAAGTGATCCTATCATAAAACAATGTGATCCTATCATAAAACAATGAAAAAAACCCCAGTATACTGGCAACAGACTGCTACCTCTGCAGATAAAAGGCAAGTTGCAATAAAATGAAGAAGAAATACAACATGTGTTAATAAGACTGCAGTCCAAAGCTTATCAGGTTCTTGACAACTTTTCCCATTATTTAAGCAATGAAAAGAACCTTTTGGTTGTGCAGCTGTAGTAGCTGAGACCCACATCAAAATGTTGCCTCGGTGTTCAGAAATAAGGTCCCAAACCGCAGACTATAAAACACCATGTACCTACAACTAAACACCGAGATAGTTTCATAAAAGCTAAGGCTCAGAACCTGAAGCCCGAATGGCCTGAGTTTCACTGTAAACAAAATATCAGGTGATGTTAGAGATTTTAAATTGCATCGTGTGCTTTCACAAGCTCAGTTACTACTTGCAGAGAGATACACCAAACATTTAGTAACCCAGAACATGATTCTAGCTCCAAATTTTAAAATTTCAGTAGAAACATTAAAAAAAAAAAAAACAAAAACATACAGCTCACTTTCTTTAATCATCATAGAATCATAGAATGGCCTGGGCTGGAAGGGACCTTAGAGATCATTTTAATCCAACCTCCCTGTCGTGGGCAAGGACGCCACCTCTGGACTAGGTCAGGCAACACGTGAGAATCAAACGGGAATCAAACCCGCGACCTTTGGTGTTTCAAGCACCACACTCAACCCACTGAGCTAAACCTTTAGTGAGAAAATACTTCAAAACTAGATTGATATTTATTTCTGAGAACTTAAACTTTTTAAATTGTATATGCTTCTATGTGAAGCCTTTGTTTCTTGGTCAGCTTTCACCAAGAACACGTTAATCAAATTAATTTTAATTCAGCTCATTATGCATCTGCAAACTGCTTGATAAAAAAATGGAAGGAACTGCATAGGAAACAAGCAGGCTTAATTTGTCACTAATTCAAGCTTAATGCAGCCTAGAAGAGGAAACAGAAATAGAAAGCTGGAGAGTTTGGAAATTTTACAAAGAAGTAAAATAGAAAATATTAACATAGAAGAATAGGGTTTATGGAAGGCATCAAGTCAGTAACAGAAAAAAAAAACACCAACAAGCAAACAACAGAACAAGAATGCTTTAGTTTGGTAAAATACTTTTAAAAACAACAACAAAACTCCTAAATCCCCCAGAGAACTGAAAAAGCATGAGGAGTATAAATAACAAGGATAATTCCTTATATCTAACACAAGAAAATGCTTATATTTCAACTCTCAAAACAATACAGCAAAGTTAGTGTCCCTATTGACAGACATTTGTAGTCCTCTAATAACATACAGCAATGTTCAACACAGCATTACAGCATTTTTGAGCCCTGTGATAAAGCTGATAAATTAAAAAAATAAATCAACCTGCTATGTTTGCTTACTGTCCTTTTGATTGTCCTACAATAAGCTCATTCTACTATACTGGTAAACATCCAAATAAAACATACAGCGTTGACTTAATGTAAATGCAAGAAATCAAACCTGTCTTAAGTACAGCGGGCTTCGAAAACTGGAGAGTGTAACAGCTGCTTGGTATCTAAGATACTGCACACTCTCTCTTTAGTTACTTTTACATTTTAGTCTTAATCAAATTCTTAATATGTTTTCCTATATAGCTCAAAATAATTCCCTCACTTCATTTCTGAAAAAGTTTAAAATCAGCATTTCTTGATCTAACAACTTTTTTTACATTAGCTTATGACAAAAAAATGGAGATTAGACTTTTTTTCTAGAAGATAAAGTAGCAATTCTTCATTCCAGAAATAAAAATCATCACAATTACAAGCCTTATATCATCTTTCTTTCCTAGAGCAGTACGTCTCTGCTAATGCTGTCTCACTGTTGATGTTTAAAACCTTTAGCAAAGAAAAGAAGCTTAAGTATCTTTATCTTTCTTTTATTCTCATTTCTGATTTAACACCTAAAGAGAGTTTGCAATCCCTGTATGTAAACACTTCACACCAAGATGATGAACAATCGTTTACTTTGTATATTCATAACTTACTGTTTGAGTTCAATTTTGGTAATAAGTAGGTTCTTTAATTTTACTTGCAAGCCAGTTTTAGGTTTATTAATGACTGCAGAAAATATACTGAAAGCAAGTCATGAATATGACTTAAATATAAATGTTTCAAGGAAGAAGAAATTGGAAAAATTACAGTCTACAACACTACAAAGGAATACTTCTGTATCTACTTTAGAATATGCCATATGCTAATATCCTCCACTAAACTGCTAGCAGTCATGAGCCTGTGATGATGCCTTAATTAACTGCTGTTATATTTTTACAGCTACTCACTTCAAGAGAAATTATTTGTTTATTTCAAACTAGGAAAAATATTTACAACTATGCATCCAGCAATTTCAGATAGGTTCAAGCCTAGAGAGATCAAATAGGTTTGAATGGAAGTTATTCAGAAAATGGTATTTTGGCTGATTGAGAAAATCGATACCTGATAATTAAGGACACAACAAGCTATGATAATAATACCATGAACATAATTAGCTGAGATGTAGGAGAACAGGGCACGTCGGTCTATGAGAAGAGTTGTACATGCACGCAGAGAGACCTTGGTCTGGAGATGATGTAGGCAAATGCATACACAGTGAACATTAGTAACAGTGGAGTTTCAAAGCTATGTTTTAATGCAGTGGAGTAGGAGAGAAAAGCAAGACAGTATGATTTTCATTTGGACAGGAAAACTGTCAGTAAGAAAAGGAGATAACAGAACGGCCTGCAGAGGAACTGTATAAACTGGGATCCCTAAATGCTGAAGATAGGATAGGAGAGACAGGAGAACAGGCCTCCTGACTCAAGAGTAGTAATCTAAAAATAAAGCTGAAACATTTCCCTATTCTTAAAAAAAAAAAAAAGTACTGTAAGGCACATCTAAATAAGAAAGAAATTACATTAGTGCTATTACTTTCAGCTTCACGTGCTGTCAGGGTTGCACTGTCATAAACATGGAACAAGAGTCATTCAGAGTTCATGCACCAAAGCCTTACATTTCAAATACGGGCTTGAGAAACTAAAAAGACAAACCAAAGGAAAATTAAATCAACCAAATTCATCATGATGAAACAAAAACTCCCTTTCTTGAGAGCTTCTTGGGTTAGGTGAAGCTTCTCCACAGTCCTTGCTTAGCCTATGAATTCTTTTTTAACTCTCCTTGCTAACGTAGTGTACTGGATTCAGCTAGGATAGGGTTAATTCTCAGTAAAGGAGCTATCCGGGCATAGGGAATAGCTCAACCAAACCAGTCGCTAGTCAAAGGGATGTTCGATACCATTGTGACGTCATGCTCGGGGTGTATATATATATATATATATATATATATATATATATGGAGCGGTCGAGGTGGGGGCACTCTCTCTCTCTTCCCGGTGCTCGGGCCAGGCGGCGCCGAGTCGCTGGGTTCTGGGTGGTGAGATCCGCGTTACATGTTACTCGCGTTATATCTGGTTGAACGTTACTGTTATTTCACTGTTATTATTACTATTTATGTTCAACATTAAACCAAACTGTTTTTATCTCAACCTCACGAGTCTCCGCCTCCTGCTCTCTCCGGGCTCTTCCCCTCACTCCCGGCAGGGGTGAGCGAGTGAGAGAGCGACCACGTGGTTCTTTGTCTCTCCCGGCCGGTCACTCGGCTTAAACCACAACATCTTTGGCGCCCAACGTGGGGCAGGGCGTTTGAGATAACAACAGATTTGACAAAAGAGTGTTAAAAAGATAGTTTTGTTAGATTGATTCTGCACATTAGTCAAGTAGTTGGTGATCATAATGTTGATTTATTTATTTACATTGTGGCATTGGCTGAATCCTTATGTATTATATATATTTACTGCTATATTATTTATCAACTGTGGAAAGGGGGTCAAAAGCATAATTCTTTTGTACGGGGTGCTGACAGCTTATGATATGATTGCATCACTGGCCATGAGGGTAAGCGGGTATCTGTATGAGGCGCTATTGTCATTCCCATGCCTTGAGCGCCTCCTCTCTGAATTCATTAGTAACGGCACCAAATCCACGGGAGAAGCGGAGGAGAATGTTCTCTCCCGCTTGTCCTTCAAACTGATCACAACAGTTTTTGAAAACTCCAAATATTCTTGGAGTACCCAATCCAGCATGGTTCTCATCCTGTGTCTCCTGAATGTGTGTCAGATCTTGCTCAGGGTCACACCAAAATTTTCTAAGGATATCACCCAGAGACCTGTCCTGAAGCCAGATAACTATGAGTGGCAAGGTGTGTGGGAGAATATGGGCAAGCTCCTAGGACAATGGTCATCTCCAGTGTTTTGGAATTTCACCCCTGAACATATACAGAATCCTAGGAAACTGGCAGAGTATTTGGAGAAAGTATGCTGTCAGCCTGGTCACTCCAAAGAAGTCCAAATCACTGCTGTGTGCTGGGGCCTGGCCCATGCCTACCGAGCCATTTTCAATGTCACCCATTATTCCCAAGGGAAAGCGGAGGCCTCTGGACCTGAAGACAAACCAGTAGATGGTGTGGCTGTTCCAGTCTCTGCAATGAACGCTGCGGCTGCTCCTACTCCTGTGACAGGCGCTGCGGCTGCTCCGACCCCTGTGACAAGCGCTTCAGCTGAACCAGAAAACCAGACTGTGCCAGTATCGGTTGCTCCAGTACAGAAGAAGAAGTACACAAAGAAATCAGTTCGCTTGGTGAGGGATGAAAATGAAGCAGGGTCATCACGAGAACAAGAAGAGGAGGTAGAGCCAGAGATAATCACCCGGTCTCTATCTCTCAGTGAGCTGCGAGACATGCGAAAGGACTTTGGCCGCCATCCAGGTGAGCACATTATTACCTGGCTGCTCTGATGCTGGGACAGTGGAGCCGGTAGCCTGGAACTGGAGGGTAAAGAAGCCAAACAGCTGGGATCCCTCTCTAGGGAAGAGGGCATTGACAAAGTGCTTGGGAGGCAGACACAAACCCTCAGCCTCTGGAAGCGCCTTCTGTCAGGCATGAGGGAAAGTTACCTCCTCAAGGAAGATATTGCATGTCACCCGGGTAAGTGGACCTCAATACAGAGAGGTATCCAGTACCTGAGGGAACTGGCTGTGCTGGAGGTGATTTACAATAATTCAGATAGCGAGCAGTCACCCACTGATCCAGATGAAGTCCGATGCACAAAAGACATGTGGTGGAAGTTCCTACGAAGTGCACCGCAAACATACACAAACTCGTTGGCACTGATATCCTGGAGAGAAGGTGAGGGACAAACTGTGGATGGAGATAAAGTCCCTGTTGTGTGTATGAGGAACATGTTGGGGAAGACAGTGTGGGCTAGCCCTGCCTCAGGCAAAGGCAAACCCATCTGTGGGGTTGCTTTTGCTCAGGGACCTGGGTGTACTTGGTGGGTGATGCAGAAGGATGGGGATGTTCGGTGTGTACCCCAAGGGGATTTAACTTTGGGAGAGAATAGCCAGTGGACTAAATCATGTGATGTTAACTGATAAATTACCCTGCCAATGTTTGTCATCACTGCTGCTGTTATTATGTGTCATGTCGATTAATATTACAGTAAGAACAACCCAGACCAACAAAGGATAGACTATGATGAAAATGAGGGAAGGACAGCGATAAGGGAACCTGAGGTGGCACCCAGTGACTTCCCTAAGATGACGGTTTTCAAGCTTCAGACCGTGGACACACACCGTGCCAAATACAGCGTGAGTTTTGGATGAAGTATACCACAATCAAGCACCATTCCCTCCTACCCTAAAGAAGTGTTACAATGAATGGAACCTTGAAGCCATGAACTCAAAGGCTATACTGGAAGGAGTGTATAGATTAAGCGAATGATAATTGTGAAGTGTAAGATCTGAGCATGACGTAGATGGTATAGAATAAGGGGTGGATAATGTACTGGGTTCAGCTAGGATAGGGTTAATTCTCAGTAAAGGAGCTATCCGGGCATAGGGAATAGCTCAACCAAACCAGTCGCTAGTCAAAGGGATATTCGATACCATTGTGACGTCATGCTCGGGGTATATATATGTATATGGAGTGGTCGGGGTGGGGGTGCTCTCTCTCTCTTCCCGGTGCTCGGGCCGGGCGGTGCCGCGTCGCTGGGTTCTGGGTGGCGAGTTCCGCGTTACATGTTACTCGCGTTATATCTGGTTGAACGTTACTGTTATTTCACTGTTATTCTTACTATTTATGTTCACCATTAAACCAAACTGTTTTTATCTCAACCTCACGAGCCTGAGCCTCCGCCTCCTGCTCTCTCCAGGCTCTTCCCCTCTCTCCCGGCAGGGGTGAGCGAGTGAGAGAGCGACCACGTGGTTCTTTGTCTCTCCCGGCCGGTCACTCGGCTTAAACCACAACACGTAGCGAGGGGCAAAGCTTACAAAAGTGGAGACAAAAAAAGGCATGTTTTCTCTGGGGGAGAAGAAAATTAGCACATAGTTCTGCAGCACACATTTCCAGCTGCACAACTCTGAGTTGGATCAGTGCCGCAGCTATCTTTATGCAAACGTAGAATCCTTGCAATTACATACAGTAGGGCATATCCCAAACGTTCAGAAAGTATGTTGAGAACCTGCAATCAAAAACTCTCAGAAGCTTAAATATCTGAACAGCTGCGTGTCATCATCTATTCTAGAAACCCCTTAGGTAATCTAAGTACATGCCAGAGGTCTATTCGTTAGGTAATGCTGGAAAGCTGATACTTCAATCAATTGATAGTAGAGCAAGTAAACAGACTTGATCAACCCTCTTCTGAAATTCTAGAGAAACTCAGAAATATCGCAAACACTCCAGCATAATCACTAGACATGAACACTTATAATGAGACACGCTCTGGCTTTAAAGAAGATGAAAAAAGGTGACAAAGAGATTCAAGGATCTCTTAGTGTAACTTTAAGAGCGATGTGTGCTTCAGCTCTGCAACAGCATAGGACCAAAAAGATGACTGTTCTAGTACTACAGAACAAGTACATCACAACTTTGTCAGGAACTCTCCAGCTACTACTGAGATCTCTCAGAAATACAGGGTTGCTTCTGAATGCTGCAGGTGATCACGTCAGCAACAACTGATCTCCGTTCGTCTCAGCATGCCTGGCTGGTCTGTTCTGTCTGGAATCACAGAATGTTCGCGGTTGGAAGGGACCTCGAAAGATCATCTAGTCCAACCCCCCTGCCAGAGCAGGAGCACCCAGAGTAGGACACACAGGAACATGTCCAGGCAGGTTTTGAATGTCTCCAGAGAAGGGACAACGTTCTCCCTTAAAACAGCTTCTTTGTGGGCTTTTCATCAGAATGGAAGGCATTAATTTTGTCCTTTGCTAAAATATGTTGCCCAGGCAAGAAAGTCTCTCTCGGTTAGTACAAGGTGTATATAATCTAGTATTGAACATAATTCAGCATACAGTGCCTTATTGCAATTGGGATTACTTCAAACCAGAGGCACGCACAGTAAATCTTCTAGAGGACAAATAAGTCAGTGAGAAAATAACTTACAGGAGCTTTGTGACTAAAACTACCCTTTACATATTGAAAACAGCCAAACAGTAGAAAACTAAATAAGTGGTTATTTGAAATATTAATAGAATAATATCTTGAAGGTCTTTTATTTCAAGAAGAAACATTTCAAAAAAATTTTAGTATGCAGTTTCAACAAACCTCAATACAGTGTATTAAAAAGGCACAGGGAAAGCTAAAAATTCAATACATTCAGAACAATCACCAGACTGTCTGAATTTGGGAATATATGGCCATGGCAAATCATAGCAAAGGTATGCTTACAGCAAACTGTCTCTGTTTTTTAAAGTTACTGATCCAAATATTCACTATTTCTCTTCATTTATGCATTCAAGTTTGCAGCAAAACCAACAGCTGCTTCTGATTTGGGTCACTAACTGGTTGAAGGGAAGAAGCCAGAGAGTTGTGGTCACTGGGCCAGAGTCTAGTTGGAGGCCTGTGTCTAGAGGGGTCCCTCAGGGGCCAGTGCTGGGGCCGGTGCTGTTCAATACATTCATCGATGACCTGGACGAGGGATTAGAGAGCGTTGTCCGCAAGTTTGCTGACGACACGAAACTGGGAGGAGTGGCTGACACCCCAGCAGGCTGTGCTGCCATTCAGAGAGACCTGGACAGGCTGGAGGGCGGGGCGGGGAGAAATCTCACGCGGTTCAACAAGGGCAAGGGTAGAGTTTTGCACTTGGGAAAGAATAACCCCACGTGCCAGTATAGGTTGGGGACTGCCCCGCTGGAGAGCAGCGCAGGGGAAAGGGGCCTGGGGGTTCTAGTGGACAGCAGGATGCCCATGAGCCAGCAGTGTGCCCTCGTGGCCAAGAAGGCCAAGGGTGTGTTAGAAGGGGAGTAGCAAGTGGGTCGAGAGAGGTCCTCCTGCCCCTCTGCGCTGCCCTGGTGAGGCCGCATCTGGAATATTGTGTCCAGTCCTGGGCCCCTCGGCTCTCTTGAGGACAGGGAGCTGCTGGAGAGAGCCCAGCAGCAGAGCCACAGAGACGATGGAGGGAGCGGAACATCTCCCTGATGAGGAAAGGCTGAAGGAGCTGGGTCTCTTTAGCTGGGAGAAGAGGAGGCTGAGGGGTGACCTCATCAATGTTTATAAGTATGTCAAGGGGGAGTGTCAGGAGGACGGAGCCAGGCTCTTTTCAGCGGCGTCCACTGACGGGACAAGGGGCAATGGGTGCAAGCTGGAACATAGGAGGTTCCATAAAAGTATTAGAAAAAACTTTTTCCCTGTGAGGGTGCCGGAGCACTGGCACAGGCTGCCCGGGGAGGTTGCGGAGTCTCCTTCTCTGGAGACGTTCAAAACCCGCCTGGACGCGTTCCTGTGCGACCTACTGTAGGTGGTCCTGCTCTGGCAGGGGGGCCGGACTAGATGATCTTTGAGGTCCCTTCCAACCTCTAACACTCTGTGATTCTGTGTGATTACTCACATGAGAAGTAGTTTCCTAAAATTAATGATACTTAAACCCAAAAGACATAACTGCCTCATTAATATCACGTGTGCTTAATGTCATTAATATTTAAAGTGTGAGCATAGAATTCCAAGACAGGAGTATCAAACTGAACGAGAAATTGAAGCATCATGCATTCTAGAAAATATTAATAATGCTAGATTTCTAAGAGTAATGAAAATACAGTGGAAGCACTAGCAAAACCAGACACTTATCTACTTTTCTGTTTATAATTACTATGAATTGTCATGTCCTCAAAAATGTAGGGACAAGTTGTGTTCATTGTACCTCGCTGATCTCTCCCTCTGTATAGCTACAAATGATGCAGCGTGATCCCAGCACGAATGCGTCCTGCTACACGTAGACTTGAAAATGTAGCTTTCCATATTTCTCTCAGACATATGTTCTAGCTATAGATACATCGCTGTGGAAAAAAACTCTTTTGAAAGATATGAAAAGAAATTGTACTTAGAAAATCATGTGAAAAAGACGAGCATTGTTCTTACCACCGGGGGGAACACAGTTTTTGTAATATAATTGAGAATTTTTAGAGAATTTTAGACAAATAAAGCATTTCAGATTTGACTGTAGGTGAAAAATAAGTGAAGTTCTACCACCACTGAAAATTAATTAAAATCATATTAATAAAGTACATATTATGACAAAATTTTCAAGTCATTGCTCAAATTCCACAGCTAAAAACAGTTTGGTAAGTTAATTTTCCTATATATGATAATTAATACAGTGTCTTGCATTGTCTTGTTTAAATACTGAAGTGGAAGAAATTTCATTTATTATTTTTTGATTCAAATAATTAATTAAATTGTTGCATAAAAGTGCAGTGCAATTCAGCATTTTGTTATACCACAAATGTGCAAATATAAAAAAGTCATAAGCTGAGACAATCATATGTAAAAAGCCCCAACTGATTAATTACATACTAAATGATCTACAAGCCTAGTTAATTTTTTTGTACCTAGCTGAGTTTATATATGTATTAACTTATTCCTCATTAAAATAAAGCCATAAAAATTATTGCTAGGCACTAAGATCAAGCACTTCTCTATGCTCAAAAAACATAGATTCAAAACAAGCTGAAAATAAGAAAATGACTGAATATTAATTTAGTTTGCTGATAAAATTATAAATATTACAAACTCCTGTTAGTATGATGAGACAGTTAACATTTTTCACTGCTTCAAAATATTGAAAGACCGAGTCTATTTTTTTCTACTTCATGTCTCATTAAGGACAATGTTCTCAGTCTTTTAGCACCTTAATAAAATATGTATATATCTTCTCATTGGAAACAAGATGAGTATAAAAAGGTACTCGTCAGAATACTAATTTAAAGACATCCCATTCTAATTACTTATTTTTTGCTTGCAGAGAACTATCACCTTCTGGACAAAGACAACTCTATCTGCAAAAGCAAGGCAAAGAAGTAAAAATCTACTCTGAAGCGACTGCTGCCTACCAAAAGTTACCCTCTTCCCTTGGCATATCAAGACCCAAAGGAGTGTATCTGCTCAGAGCAAAAATAGTTTAAGGTAAACAAACAAAATGTACCCCTATTCCAGAATAAAAATATCATGTATATGCTTAACCAAGGAAAAGGGATTGGACTTCACTTTAGGTTGCACATATATTCTAAAAGCTCTACAATTTTGCTTTAGAAACTATCCTATCATTTACAATGAAATGCACAGCAACATAAATTAGACAAAAACAGGAGCTGCTTTTTGTCTTTTAGTTTTGCCACCAAATTTCAAAATACAGTTCACACTTGTAAGTAATCATTAGAAAACCATATTGATTTTATTTTTGTGTAGAAAAAATACTGAATATTTAAAATCAGAGAGAGGAATTTTCAAGAGGTTGTTTTTGCATTGTGATTCACTAAATGCATTTAATTCCAATACACACATTGTAAGAGGCATCCTAGAGACAAAGTACCAGATCTTCTGTGTAAGACTTGATTAGGACTTTTCCAATGGCTTGTTGGTGGATGATACCAGTTTTACTATAGCAGTTTTCACTGGACCATTCCCAAGAGTGGCTTCTCAGAACCAGAAGGGTTCAAGCTATTATCATAGAATGGCCTGGGCTGGAAGGGACCTTAGAGATCATTTTAATCCAACCTCCCTGTTGTGGGCAGGGACGCCACCTCTCGACTAGGTCAGGCAACACGTGAGAACCGAACGGGAATCGAACCCGCGACCTTTGGTGTTTCAAGCACCATGCTCAACCCACTGAGCTAAACCGGCCCTCACTTATGCACTTAAGAAAAAATATTTTGAGAGGTTTGCTTTAACCAGTATGACAAAAATAGGTAGATTTTTAAGTGGATGAAGATACTCTCTAGATATGTGCAATTCAGGGGGCTTAGAGTAAGTATTAATAAAAAATATTCAAAAGCAAAAAGGAAATTAGTTTAATTGTAATAACGCTTCCCTTTTAATACAAAAGACTAGTCGCAAATGCAAAGTCAGAGGAACAGAAATGCAATTGGATAACCTATAGCTGAACACTGGATTTTGCTCATTTGCAGAGTGCTCCTGTTTACATTTATAATCCAATTAACAGGTCACTATATGGTTAGTTAAGGAATGATCCCTTTAAAGCAACCCCATACTTTCACCAGCAGCCAAACACTCGCTAAAATGACAGAATGTGATTCATATATCGCCAACTTCATTAGCTCATTCTCATTTTAGTCCACCATGTCAGAGTGTCATGTCCACCCAGGAGAGAGGGACGAGTGACTCGTAATACACCACCAGCGTGGACAACGGTGAGATGAGTCTCAAAGCCCATACACAAACATTTATTAATTTATCACAGCATATAGATCGGACTCATGACAATAGACTAAAATTTAAAAGCACGATAGGGCAGACAACAAAAAGTCCAGGAAAGGCTAAACAAAGCAAATGAACTACAACAATTTAATAATACTAACAAGGAATAATAAAGGGTATCCAAACACAATATCAAGTCAGGCAATATCACACTTAACCATCACAAGAAAGAAATTTAGGCATAAACCTAAATAAACAGTATGATAGACCTTGCATTACTTAGTGAGGAAAAAGAGAGAGAGACTTAATGATAACAAGGAAAAAAGACATAACTTCTAATAGGCAGCATTATACTTCTAATTACAAGACAGAAAGTAAGTATAAACTAAACAAGCAGTGTGATAGGCCTTATATTACTTAGTGAGAGAGGAGAAAAGGAAAGGGGGGGGGGGAGGATAGAGAGAGAGAGATGGGGAGGGGAAACAGGGAGAGACAGAGATCACCACTCCTGATTCTTGCATTTGGTGCCAACGAGGGTTCAAGGATGATGCCGTCATCTTTTATTCTTCTCCTGTGCTTTTCTTCTTGATGTTTTCATCTCGGGCTACATGCTTCTTCAGCCTGCTTTCTTCTTGTAGTCCTCCTTGTAGTTCCATCTTGTAGTTTTAAACTTTGCTTTTCCTCACCTCAATTTATACACCATTTTCTATGTGCAGACGTGCAGAGAACCATGTAGGGGAATCAAGGCACTTAATTGTTTCCAGTAATTCTCATTAACATGTGTGAATGCCCCATCTCCTTGACAGATATGATAGATATTAGGCCATCCTGCCTCCACAAGATTTCCTAATTTCTACACATATTTGTCCCCAGGGCTGTTTGAGGCATTTGTAGCCTTATCAGATCGCCCCTCTACAACATTCCATGGGACCAAAAACTGGTTTTCTTTTCTGACCGTGACAAGAAATGTTTAAGGCAAAATCCATGAATCAGTCTGCTACACAGAGCAACAATCCTTTCACTAATCCCATCAAGGGGGATTTTTTTTTTTAAAATTCCATCTCTCACCAACTCAGATAGGGGAATCAAATACTGAATAATACATTCAATGAGTTACTTAATTAGCTGGGTGAAGGTGAAACTAAAACAGCTGAGTCAAATAATGAGATGTCAAGCACAGCAGCTTGGACCAAGGATGGATTTGAAAGCATTTTTCCTGACAGAAAGAAAAACACAGTATTTTCCAGACACAGAATATCAAGGGATTTAATCTTTCCATTTCAGTCTCTTCAAAAATACCAGTTGGGAGGAAAAACAGTAAAAGTGAACTGACAAAAACAGGGAGAGTAGAAATCATTCACTGTACAGCAAGCATCATTAAATAAGTCACAGTCTATTGCCAAGTTAACATTGGTTTAAAACACAGCAAAGGGGAAAAAAAACCACAAACAAAAGATTTTCTAGAAAAGTTAAGTAGATAATGCAAAACTCCCGTAAAGTAGGACAACGATTAACTAAGTAAGTTTATCCTCATTTACGGAGAGATTTTATTCTCCAATATTCTCCAAATGGCTAACCAAAGTTTTCACTAATGTACTAATTAAGTCTATTTAATTTCTGTTGAGAAACAGCATATTGGTTGTTCTACCCTTGCCAAGTAGCTGCGGACTCTTGTAACTAGACACTATTTATTACAGTTTATTACTAGTTAAAGAATCCTTGCTTTATTTCTGTGTTTGGACAAATGTCCAGATTTATTCCTGCCCTGCAGTCTCTAAATGATGATTTTGCCAGTATAAAGGAGCATAACATTTTGGCCCATGGGAGTTTTTCCAGGGACTCTGCTCGAAGGACTCTTCAAAATACTTATTTCTAACGAAGCTGAACAGTGAAGATTGTACTTATTTAGAAAAGCAATAATGATTAAAATCTGTGAAATGTGGTTAGTCCTCAATCCCCAAATGGACATCTCTAAGATAAACAAAGAAGGTGGTTAGTCATCTGATTTCAACTCCTCCTCACACAAAATCAAGCTATCAATTATAATATTTTTAATTTTTACATACTCCAGTGGATCCAACTGATATTGGCATATCCCTGCACAAAGCTGTAAAAATAACGGTGCCTGTGTATCAGTCATCCTTGCTTAAAAATAACTTTACAGTAAAAATAATCAAAACAGAAAAATCATATGACGAGTCTAAAAAGAAGTGAGTGTGTATCATATCAAGACACGGGATTGTACTGGGTTCAGCTAGGATAGGGTTAATTCTCAGTAAAGGAGCTAGTCAGGAATAGGGAATAGCTCAACCAAACTAGTCACTAGTCAAAGGGATATTCGATACCATCATGATGTCATGCTCGGGAGATATATATATATATATATATGGAGCAGTCGGGGTGGGGGCGCTCTCTCTCTTTCCGGTTTTCGGTCCGTTCGGGTGGTGAGATCCGCGTTACATGTTACTCGCGTTATATCTGGTTAAACGTTACTGTTATTTCAGTGTTATTGTTACCATTTTATGTTCACCATTAAAACAAACTGTTTTTATCTCAACCCCATGAGGCTCCTGCCTTCGGCTCCTTTCGGACTCTTCCCCTCACTCTCGGTAGGGGGGAGCGAGCGAGGGAGCGACCACGTGGTTCCTTTGTTTCCTTCCCACCTGTAACTCGGCTCGAACCACCACAGGGATTCATCAAACTCATGCAAACTACAAGCCATTAAACATTTTTTTTTTTAAAAATAGAAATAGTGTATATCTCTTCCTAATCTGAACAACATTCAGACTAGTATCCTACAAATTACAAGCTCTACAATAAGAACATTAAGTAACAGTAAGTAATAATCCCCTGGATTATCAAGTCACCCATCATCACTAGCCGTGATGGCTGAAAAGACGATTGTTTTCTGCAGTGACAATTTAATCCAATCCTTCTGGAGTTTGTTTGGTCTGATTCTCCCACTCTGCACCCACACACAAGTCTCAGTTTCAAATTTGTTGTTTCCCCCCCCCCTCCCAGGACCTGCTCCAATTGAGTGTACTAGAAACATTAAAATATCATCTTACAGACAAAATGTCCAATTTTTATCATGTCAGAAATGCAGCAATTATTTTAAGGTCTCCATTAAATCACTTGTGCACTTATGCAGAGAGAGGTTAGGTTGTTTTCCCGCCATGTTACTTATTCTTAAAATACCAATACTAGGCAGTTCCATATTACAGTAGTTTTCCATACTGTCCGCATTAGTGGCCTGCCCAGCCCTAACCCACGACACATCCTAACTATAGTGGCAGCTAATTTTTGAGAAAATCTAGACTTGCACTATGTGGGCTGCCAGTTGAGGCAGAAAAAAACATAATCTGTGGTGGCTTTGTATCCTGAAAGACCTCTCGGCACCAGAGTATTTCCCATGGCTCGCCTAGGCTCTAACTAAGCACTTGACCATGCTTTGGCCTTTACCTCGCATCACAACACAGCTGACATGGAAGGCTGAAATATAAAGATGCATGCAGAAATAGGAACATGAAGTAAACGGCCAATATTCATGCTCACAAGTGAAAAAAAAAAAAAAAATCTGACTCAAATGCCCTTCACAACTCACCTGGGTCTTACTTGTCTTTTTTTTTTTTTGTAATTATTATTAATACTTGGAGTCAGCCTAGTATTAAAAAGCTTAATTTACCTATTCCATTGCAAAACAGTCCATCATCTCTCGATATCACAAGACTAACAGAAGTAGGCTATGAGACCAGAAGTCATCTAGTGTTATTGATCCTCTTCAGTACACCACCGGAGTCTTTTTCTAGTGGCAAATGCTTTTAGAAAAAGAAATGACTCAATGTACACAATCTATGTGCATTATTCACCTTGCAGCCAGTGAAGTTCACCGCATATAAATAGTAAATATGAATCCAATTTTTTTCTTAATTTCCAAAATACAGGAAGAGAAGAACAGTTCTCAGAGTTTAGTAAAACTTGGATTCTACTTTTGTTTTGCTTTCTCATTTACAGGCTATTTTTACATACTTTTTCCATTTACTTCCAGATCTTAAACCACTAAAAATTCAGGAAGCTGCCATCTTAAAACTTCAAATATTTTGTATTTCACAGCTGAATTTCTTTTTCTCTCACCTTAACACTGGATATCTATAAATGTCTAAAGCTCAAAATTGTTGGCTAAACAGACCTGCCTTTAATGAACTATGCAGCTCATATATGCTTCAGTACGCAGCTGTACATGTACCTTAGAACTGCTTTGGAGAATCTCAGTAGCTATATCCTTAGAATTTCCAGATGCCAGGGCAAATGCCATATAGCTTAGAATTTCAAACATATGGCTGTATTGGGTCAGACTGAGGTGGAGTTAATCTTCCCACAGCAGCTCTCTTGGGAGGAGATACAGCCGGGCCAGCTGACCCAAATTGACCAAAGGGGGTATTCCATACCATATGACGTCAGCTCAGATATAAAGGGAGAAGGCTGAAGAGTAAAATGATGTTGGGGAATTTATGTTTTTGTGATTGAGGTGAAGGAACGAGGGGTGGATTGTTCTGATTTTGGTGTTGGGAGTCTTTGGTTTTTCTGTTACATTAATAAATGTACCTAATTTCCCCAAAACTGAGTCTGTTTTGCCCGGGACGGTAAATGAGAGTGATCTCCCTGTCCTTATCTCAAACCCTGAGCCCTTGGAGATATTTCCTCCCCCTGTTCAGTAGTGAAGGGGGGAGTGAGTGAGCAGCTGTGTGGGTACCTGGCGGCCGGCCAGGGTCAACCCACGACAATGGCAAAAACCTTGAGAGAAAAAAACCACAACAAAACACCCAAAATGTGGAGTTTCAAAAACCTGTAAAAATAGTAGTTACTGTCAAAAGCAGTAACACTGACAGGCACCATATGAGTACTGGAATTCAGGTTTTAGTATCTCTCTAAATGATGGTATAATATTATTAATATAAGTAAAGACCATTCTATATGAAAGACTGTAACGGTGAATTTCGGGGCTTGCTTACTTTGCTCTTTTCATCCTCTTTAGAAAAACATTTCTCAGGCACACTATTTAAACCACCTAGAAGAGAACTGTGCAATGGCATGCTTCCTTGCTTCTTCAGTTACATTAAGAACGTAAAGTTTTGTTTCTTAATTAAATTCATGATGTATGCTGTGTAAAAACATTAACACATATGCAAAGTCAAAAAACGCAGTAACAAAGTAGTGAATATAGTAAAAGTATTCCATACTCTAGGCATTTAACCTGAAGTAAGTGATTTCTGATTAGACTCATAAATTACTGAACATGTGCCTCCAATAGTTGTCAGGAGTTATCAGATAACATAAACTTTACATGGAATCAGAACTAATTTCTGCACAGTGCTACTGCAGTAAAGGCTTGCAACAACAATGGCGGACATATCATTAAATGGGCAAATGCAGAAACAAATTAACTGATAATCATCTCCCTTCTTCTATCCAGACTCTAATGCACTTGCAAATGTAATGAGGTTCACTGAATTGAAAAATACTGTGCAAATAACAGAAACAAGATTAAATTAATTGCAAGACATACTGATAAGAAAGCTTGTTTCAAATTATGTGAAACACATTTCTAAAAGCCATTAAAAAGCTAGTCACATATCACGCACCTTGATGACAAATAACACGTTGTAAATTATTTTTTTACCAACTGGAATATCTGCTGTGTTTCCTATAACCATATGCTAATTGGTTAGCGGTCTCTCTTCTTCAGGTAAATAAACATGTGAAGAATGCTTAGGCAGTAAAAAAATTACAGTCTAGCCAACAATCGAGATTACTTCTACTCTAATAATTTTCATGCAACTTCACATTAGAAAATTTAAGATTAAGCTGTACTAAATGCGTTTACACCTTGAAGAATTGGCTGTAAAAAATATGTTGTTTTTTTTTTTCCTTGAAGAAACCAGAATTCAAATTTCCACAGACAGGAATAAAGCATTCATTCTGAACACAAAATAACCAACTCTTAGTTCTGCCCAGAAGTGTTCTAGAACATGCAACATCTCTGAAGTAACATCAAACGTGCACCAACCATTTTAAAAGATTTACATTGAATTTTTTCCTTAAAAAATCAGAAGTGATAGTAAGTCTACCATCTCTCTAGGTATCCTGTCCAAATACTTAACTGTATTTGATGATTTAATCTAAGAAACAAGGAAATCTTTATACAAAAATACGTTAGACATTTTAGATCATTTATTTGAAAGGGAACATTGTCTAGTATGTGTCTGTATATTAAAATTTCTAACACTAGTCAGAAATATAAGACATGCAATGTCAAATATTTTAGTAGAATCCTATCAAGTAATTCCAATTTTATATTTCTCTGTACCCAGATTAAACATCAAAGGATTTGCATTAGCACACAATGACAACCTGCTTAAGCTTACATTCCCCTGACACCTCTGACAGCATTGTATTCCAAAGGACAAACAGAGGGCTTTAATAAGGGTTTCTTGTTTTAACATTGAAAAGCAGACAATAACAACTTTAACTTGTGATTTCTGCCCAACAATAAGCTGCAGTGACAAAAGTAATATGAAATCAGAGCTACTGAAGACAGCATCTGAGCTACACTGTAAAGAAGAGAGAGAAATGTAGAAAACCAGGGTATCAAACCACAGGGCATACTCCTTTAACATCCAGGACATTCTGGTCCGAAATCAACAAAAATTCAAGCAGACACCCTGAAGGAGGTGAGAATTCCACTAATACTGGGAAATGGAAGCCAAACAATGAAGAGGCTCAAAATACAGAAAATTCTGATGACACTAAACTTCTTTCACATTCCTGTTCTTTCAAAGGCCTTTGTAGAAAAACTATCTAAATGATGTTGACTCATTTTTCTTACAGGCTGGATTCTTCTCACCTGGCTTCAACTGTCCCCAAGTTAGCTATGCCACCTGTGCTAGTCACCCTCTACTGTTGAGAGAGAGGTCTCTAATGAGAAGTATCCTTCTCTGCTGATACTATGAAGAAAGGAGCTTGAATAAATGGTGAAGACCATCACATGCTCTGTATGTCTGAAATGCACATCAGCCTGTTCGTCCTCTAATTATCCCTTCCTTTTTTGTGTCTCTTCGATATTTTATTAAGTATTTGAATAGAGTTCTATCAGATTCTTCTAGTTTCTGTATGTTTTATGAAAAACAAATAAGTTACAAACGAAGAGGGTCCCTTCGGAGAGCCGGCCAAGTAATGACAATCCCACCGATGCGGCTACATGTCGTTCTCCCTTTATTGTTCTGGACAGCCCAATATATACAGTTAAGCAGTGTCCATGCGCCTGCCCCTTAACAGAGTTGGTCAGTTACAGGTTTACACGTGCCAATGTTTTATTGGATAGTGCCATTCAACTATGCAGGCGGCTCTCGCCCCCCCCTCTCCCCCTGGCAAGGTTCTTCACAAAACAGCTGCACCTCCTCCTCTCTGTGCCTCAAGGCAGCTCCAAGGACAGAGTCTTTATTTAGGCCTAAGCTAGGTCATCCAAAACCTTTAAAGGGATACCACGCCCCTGCTCCACAAGAAATTCCTCTACATACAAATGTCTAACAAATACCAGTCCTGGGATTTCTGTTCTTAAGGAAGAGAAACATAACTGTGAAACGAAAAGCGTATGGATATAATTGGAGAGAATTCCAGGAGAGTTTATGTAGTTACAAATAATGCTTCAAAGGGGAACCTCACTGGACTTTGCCAAGGCAAACTTTGGATTTTTCAAACAATTACTAGAGAAAATCCCATGGGCAAGGCTGTTTGAAGGTAAAGGGGCCCAAGATAGTTGGTTAGCGTTCAGGGACTGCTTCTACCGTGCTCAAGATCAGAGCATCCCGACACATAGGAAGTCAAGGAAGGGAGCCAGGAGACCTGCGTGGCTAAACAGGGATCTGCTGGGTAAGCTCAAGGGCAAGAGGAGAATTTACAGATCTTGGAAGGTGGGGCTGGCCACTTGGGAAGAATATAAGGCTGTTCTCCAAGGATGTAGGGAGGCAACTAGGAAAGCAAAGGCCTCCCTAGAATTAAACCTGGCGAGAGGGGTCAAGGACAACAGGAAGAGCTTTTTCAAATACGTGGCAGATAAAACTAACACCAGAGGCAATGTAGGTCCACTGATGAATGAGGTGGGTGCCTTGGTGACAGAAGATACAGAGAAGGCAGAGTTACTGAATGCCTTCTTTGTCTCTGTCTACTCTTCCGGAGACTGTCCTGAGGAGCCCCGTTCCCCTGAGACCCCAGAGGAAGTCAGGGCAGTGGAGGAGTTTACTTTGGTTGATGAGGACTGTATTAGGGACCAGTTAAGCAATCGGGACATCCATAAATCCATGGGTCCAGACGGGATGCATCCATGGGTGCTGAGGGAGCTGGCTGATGTCATTGCTAGACCACTCTCCATCATCTTTGCCAAGTCTTGGGAGACGGGAGAGGTGCCTGAGGACTGGAGGGAAGCAAATGTCACTCCAGTCTTCAAAAAGGGCAAGAAGGAGGACCCGGGTAACTATAGACCGGTCAGCCTCACCTCCATCCCTGGGAAAGTGATGGAACGACTTATCCTTGGTGCCATCTCAAGGCATATCAAGGATAAGAGGGTCATTAGAGACAGTCAACATGGCTTCACCAAGGGGAAGTCGTGCTTGACTAACCTCATAACCTTTTACGAGGATATAACAAGGTGGATAGATGATGGCAGAGCGGTGGATGTGGTCTACCTTGACTTCAGTAAAGCATTTGACACAGTCTCCCACAGCATCCTTGCTGCTAAACTGAGGAAGTGTGGTCTAGACTCTCGGGTAGTGAGGTGGACTGTGAACTGGCTAAGGGGAAGAAGCCAAAGAGTCGTGGTCAATGGGGCGGAGTCTGGTTGGAGGCCTGTATCCAGTGGAGTCCCTCAAGGGTCGGTACTGGGACCAGTATTATTCAATATATTCATCGATGACTTGGATGAGGGACTAGAGAGTACTATCAGCAAGTTTGCTGATGACACCAAGCTGGGAGGAGTGGCTGACACGCCAGAAGGCTGTGCTGCCATTCAGCGAGACCTGGACAGGTTGGAGAGTTGGGCGGGGAAAAATTTAATGAAATATAACAAGGGTAAATGTAGGGTCTTGCATCTGGGTAGGAACAACCCCAGGTTCCAGTATAAGTTGGGGAATGACTTATTAGAGAGCAGCACAGGGGAAAGAGACCTGGGAGTCTTGGTGGACAGCAGGATGACCATGAGCCAGCACTGTGCCCTTGTGGCCAGGACGGCCAATGGCATCCTGGTGTGTATTAGAAGGGGGGTGGTTAGTAGGTCGAGAGAGGTTCTCCTTCCCCTCTACTCTGCCCTGGTGAGACCCCATCTGGAATATTGTGTCCAGTTCTGGGCCCCTCATTTCAAGAAAGACAGGGAACTGCTGGAGAGAGTCCAGCACAGGGCAACTAGGATGATTAAGGGAATGGAGCATCTCCCTTATGAGAAAAGACTGAAGGAGCTGGGGCTCTTTAGTTTGGAGAAGAGGAGACTGAGGGGTGACCTCATTAATGTTTACAAATATATCAAGGGTGAGTGTCACGAGGATGGAGCCAGGCTCTTCTCGGTGACAACCAATGATAGGACAAGGGGTAATGGGCTGAAACTAGAACATAAGAGGTTCCGCTTTGCGGGGAGCCTCATGCTGGAGAAACAGGAACCGCAGGCAACGACTCAATATGAGCGCGAACAAACAGATCCAACTTTATTCTTTTCTACCAAACATTTATACTCTTTCAACTCTCAGTACATTACACTTTCTGTTATCTCATTGGTTATTACTACATTCTATCTACTACAACAGTTACTGATTGGTGCGGTTACATCTAATATGCCTACACTTAAACTGTCAGGACGTTGCATCTCCACATGTCCAGTGTCTTTGTTCTCAGTGACAAACAAGAAAGATTTGTAACCTTGTTTTGCTTCAAGGAAGCAAAACAAGGGCAGACTGACCTTAATGATCCGTGACTTGTTTGCTTCAGGGAGGCACATCATCAGAAGGCTGACCTCGAGGATCAAAGAATCTAAGGTATTTTCCCAAGCGCAGGCTGCAATGTTATAGCGCCAGCAAGGCCAGCAACACGCTTAAACTCGAGAAGAAACTTCTTCTCAGTGAGGGTGACGGAACACTGGAACAGGCTGCCCAGAGAGGTTGTGGAGTCTCCTTCTCTGGAGACATTCAAGACGTGCCTGGACACGTTCCTATGTAGCATTATCTAGGCATTCCTGCTCTGGCAGGGGGATTGGACTTGATGATCTTTCGAGGTCCCTTCCAATCCCTAACATTCTGTGATTCTGTGATTCTGGTAAAAGGCTCAAATACTGCATGCAATTACCAGGGACGATATCTCGTGGGGATTCCAAGAAATGTGGGAGAAACTTACCTCTTGGCTCCCTAGCTTCGCTTGGTTAAAGACACTAATCATGACATTGTTAGGGGTCCTGATTTTGGGGATATTGATTTTTATTATCATTAGGTCTTTTCTTTGTTATTGTCAGAATACCAGAGACGCTTATAGTACCTGGAAGAAGCACCAGTTGAGGCAAAGACTTGAATCAAATAGGTATTTTGAGAGAATGTTAGAGAGGGAAACATTTTATTAGGGATAGGACTATAGTAAAAGAATTTATTAACTTTTTAGAAAAGGGGGGACTGATGGGAGGATTATAGAAAAATTAACAGATGATTGTATTCCAACAGAGGTAAAGATACTGATTAATTACATGGATTGTTAAGCTGTTCTTTGATAGTAGTTGAGCATTGTAGAAACCCACTGGAGCAGTTCAAGACCAGTTGATACCAGCTCCGCAGTTTGGATGGAAGTCCAAAGATGATTGAGTCTGCGCAAGGAGCTAAAGGGGAAAAGTCCATAGTGAGGAAGACTACGAGTCTTCCTCTAGAAGACCCCAGAGGATCACCACCAGGAGGCACTACGCAGGCGCAGACCAGAAGAGATTATGGAAATGACTCATTTTAATACAAAGCGGGACAGGTTATGCATATGTATAGGCGTATTGCGAAACTTTATGAATATGTAACACTTGAATGTATATAGTTAAGGGAAGTGCCGCGTTGAGGCGCGCACGGCTTTGATGCATAATCCCCATGTGCCGCTCAGTGCTGAAATAAACATACCTACTTAACAATCTAACTGATTTTGGAGTCTACATTCCGCAAGTCAATGGTGGTCCCAAAATTAGAAAGGTGTGGATGGAGCACTGTTGGTGCAGTGCCATGTTCCCCTTGGAATGCCTTGTCCAGCCCAAGTGTCTCTGCAGCTGCATGCTTTATGGATCTCTGAACACTAACCCTAAGCAGGACTCTGCACCTCTGGGATCAGCCTGACATCATAATGGCCATGGTTGTCTGTAGCGGACTGATTTGTGGATTTTGCCTTAAACATTTCTTGTCATTTTCACAAACCCCCAGCATGGTCAGAAAACAAAACCAGTTTATGGAATGTTGTAGAGGGGCGATCTGATAAGGCTACAAATGCCTCAAACAGCCCTGGGACTGAATTTGTATAGGGGTTAGGAAATCTTGTGGAGGCAGGATGGCCCAATCTCTAGCATATCTTTCAAGGAGATAGGGCATTCACACATGTTCATGAGAATTACTGGAAAGAATGCCCCCTACCTGGCATTATGCATGTCCGCATGTAGAAAATGGTGTATAAATTGAAGCAAGAGACAGAAGAAAGCAGACGGAAGAAGCATGTAGCCTGAGATGAAGACACCAAGAAGAAAAGGGTTGAGAGTAGCCCTGAAGAGAAGGATTTGGGGATGTTGATAGACGAGAAGCTCAACATGAGTCGGCAGTGTGCTCATGCAGCCCAGAAGGCCAACCGCATCCTGGGATGTATGAGGAGAAGCATAGCCAACAGGTCAAGAGAGCTGATTCTTCCCCTTTATTCTGCTCTTGTGAGACCTCACCTCGAATACTGCGTCCAGGTCTGGTGCCCCCACCATAAGAGGCACATAGAACTGTTGGAGCGCATTCAGAGGAGGGTCACAAAGATGATCCTGTGGTTGGAGCACCTTTGCTACGAGGACAGGCTGCGGGAGCTGGGATTGTTCAGTCTTGAAAAGAGAAGAATTTGGGGGGGGCGAATAGCTGCCTTCCAATACCTGAAGAGATCCTACAGGAAAGCTGAGGAGGGGCTTTTTACAAGAACGTCGACTGACAGGACAAGGGGAAAGAGTTTAAGTTGAAGGAGAATAGATTTAGATTAGATCTTAGGAAGAAATTCTTCAGTCCGAGGGTGGCAAGACTTTGGAATAAAAAATTGCCTACAGATGTTGTGGCTGCCCCCTCCCTGGAGGTGTTCAAGGCCAAGTTGGACAGAATCTTGAGTAGCCTGTTCTCGTAGAGAGGCGTCCCTGGCCGTGACAGGGAGGTTGGATTAGATTGACACACGGAATAAAGACTCTATAACCCAGAATTTTATAAAGTAGGTATGTTTTAATCAGAGCTGGGTACACGGGGGAAGTATCTGTCCCCATAAATGTGCACGCTTCAACCATGCAGCTACCTTGGTTATATGCAGTACAAGTTACATATTCATTAGACGTCTACACATATTCATGAGTTATCCCAAAAAAGGCACTCGTTTCCAGTGGTCAGCAGCTCTTCCTCTTGACACTTGCGTGGTGCCTCCGGGTCGTCTTGGGCAGGGGTCTTCAGGGATGAAGGCCGTATGTCTTCCTCATGATGAACTTTTTACCCTTGTCCCAAAACTAGTTGTTCTCAGCACTTTTTCGCAAGAAGTTTTGTTATCAAATTACACAAGGGGGTTCGTCACCAGATGTTCCTTGTTAGTTGCCCTTTTCACTAGTGTCCTTGTCAATTTGTCTTTGTTTTATGTTCTTTTACAACGGGTACTGAACAGTCTCATTCTCCTTATTATGAGGCCTCTGATTGATTGCGTCCTAATGAGCCTGAGAGGGTGCCTCTCACTAGATGCTTTTTCCCATATCAATCCCCCCTTTTTCTAGAAAATTAGTAAATTCTTTTACTACAACTTGAAACTCTTTTAATTTTGTTAGTAACAACTTATAGCCAATAAAATGACTCCCTGTCTAACACCTACTCAGAATACTTATTCGATTCCAGTCTCTGCCTCAGCTGCTGTCTCTCCCAGGTCCTATAGGCATCCCTGGTACTCTGACAGCACCAGAGGAAACCTGTTGCAGTACTTGCTCACAAAAATGGGTACCCCTATCTTATGAGATGACCATAAGTATCTCAAATTGAGGCATTATTTCATTTAATAATACCTTAGTTACTTCTTTTGCTTTGTTTGTTCTGCAAGGAAATGCTTCTGGCCATCCAGAAAAGGTGTCCATAAGAACCAATAAGTACCTATATCCCTCTTTTCTTGAAAGTTCAGAAAAATCAATTTGACTGTGGTCCCCTGATATATTTCCTTTCCCGGTATTTCCTAATTATACCCAGTTACCTTTCCCATTGCTAAGTCACCTGTCACATTGTAGCCTATAAATTTCTCCCTACTCATTTCTGATTAAAAAATTTATACAGAGTCCATCCCCCCAATGTGTCTTATTGTGTTCTCTGAGAGTTTCCCATACCTGTTATAATTCTGCCATCACTCAGGTGTCCTCATCCTTTGGGGGAAATCTGCCCTCTCATTTGTTCTATTAATTCTTTATCAACTCTAAAGTATTCAGTATTTTTCCTCATCCAGACTCCTGCCCCTATTATCTGGAATTAGTGTTAAAATCTTTTATGTTCTTTCTGCTATGAAATGTGGGGCCCATATCCAAAGATAGTCCTGTAGGAACCCCAAATCTTGGTACTATTTCTCTAAGTAATGCTTTTGATACCTCTCTAACTTGATTGGTGCGATAAGGAAAAGCCTTAGGCCAGCCTGAAAAAGTATCTATCATTACCAAAAGGTACCGACGCCCATTTTGTCACAGTAGTTTGGAAAAGTCTGTTTGCCAATAGTAGCAATTTTGTCTTGTGACAGCTTCAGGGGTCTTAGAAATAAGCTCTGTTTTCTGATCCGATGTGTTAGGTAGTAGAGCTTTAGCCCTGATTACTCCTTTTGCAGTTTTCGTATTCCATCTCTCATAAAGTTGCTGCCATCCACAAAGAAGTCCCAGTCCGCATCTTCCACGGGCATCTCTTTCAGGTCAGCTCCGCTGGAGTACACCTGCTCCATCACCTCCAAGCGATTGCGATTTAGCTCCGGGTCAGCAGTTAGGAAAGTCGCTGGATTCGGGATCGGAGTCACTCTCAGTTCTACGTTGTCCTGCTCCAAAAGAACAGCTTGGGATTTCAGCATCCGGCTTGGTGACAGCCACTGTCCTCCTTTTTGCTCTAGGACAGCTGTAACTACATGGGGTACAAATACAGTCAGTCTCTGTCCAAGTGTTAACTTCTGCGCCTCCTGGATCAATAGCACTGTTGCCGCCACTGCTCAGGGACATGCTGTCCCCCCTTTGCTGACATTATCTCATTGTTTTGAAAAGTACCTTCTAATTTAACTGGCTATTGCTTTCACTGGTCTGGCATCTGGCTTCCGTTGGGTGGTTACTGGTTCAGCTGCCCGAGATTTTCCTGTGTTTCTGAGGCCCAAACCAGAAGCATTATGGTGTTTTGACTTCCTTTGGTACCTCCTGTGACATGGCTTCCATCTGTAACGTAAGAACTTGGACATCCAGATCTTTATTTTCAAGAATGTGAACTTGAATGTTTCCTTTTTTTCCAGAAGTAATTTCCACATTCGATTTACTCAATAGCTACACAGGGTAGTCTGGTACATATAGAAATTGATGGGGTAACACCCTTTTCCAATTCTAAACTTCAAAGGCTAAAGAAAGATGGATGGCTTTCTCTTTGCCTTATGGCACCAATAATTGACTCACTCTCCCTACTAGAATTCCCCTTACATTTATTTAATACTAAAAAAGTAGCTTCTGTATCTACCAGAAAATTTGTTTTCTCATTCCCCAACCTTATTATAACCAGGGGCTCTGTTGGGGAGGGTTCTAATTCGTTCCCCTCATTTTCCCTCAGTCTGAACCCACCATCATCACGTAAGCTGTTTGCCCCAGGATTACTTCCAATCCCTGCTGATTCAGTCGTGGGCATTCTCTTTTCCAGTGCTCCTTCTCTTTGCAAAAGACATGCTGATCTTTTTCTAACAGCATTCTGGCCCTTGGCATTCCACCAGGATCTTGCCTGCCTCTCGGAACCTGATAACATCCTCCTCCAGCCCTGTTATTTTCCTGGGCTACAGCCACTGCCAGGGGCTTGTTATCTCTGAGTTCTTCTTTTCTCTGCTTTCCTCCTCCACTTTCTCTCTGTTGTTATACACTTTACAAGCGTGCTTCAGTATTTTGTTTAACAAGCTGGCATTTCCCCCTTTAACTTTTGTAATATCTTTTTTGTGTTTAAATTGAACCGTTCCACAAAAATGCAGACTAGCGAGACAGTGTCCGCTTCATTTTCCAGATTCAAATCATTATTATTTTCTCCCTGTTTCCATCAGTCTCTCAGGGAAGGAAGAGGGTCCCTTATTCTTTCTCTGAACGACTTGATATAATTTGGACCAATTCTTTACTTTTGGAATTGCATTCCGAACACCATGCAAAATCAATTTCTGATATTCGGTTAATAATTGTCTGTAAACATTCCAATTAGAATTGTTAGTCACAAAATGATCTTATAATTTCCCTGCCTGTATGTGTGTCCCACACATACAGCTCTCTCCACCTGCTCTTTAGCTTTAGCCAAAACAGCTCTTCTCTCTTCATAAAACATTAGATTACTTTAGATCCCATCCCCTGCAAATTTTTCCAGTTGGGATCACAATGTTAAATTAAGGTTTCCATGATTTTTCTACCCATTCCTATACATCCTTGCCATCTCTTTCCAAGCTTTGAAATCTGACACTGAGACCCAAACACGTTACCCGTCCAGTCCTGTCGTCCCCCAGAGCCTCCCTCCATCTAGTCCTGCCTGTCACCAGACTGAAACTTCCTCCTTCATCACTGCTCTCTTTCTCTCTGTCTCCATCTCTCTGAACTTCTCCCCTCACTCTCTCTTCACATCCATTCAACCAATATATCAACATTCTCTTCCCCACATTTCATTTTACATTTCTTACATCGCTTATCAACGCTACATGCCAAACCCCTTATTAATTCTGTATCTCCTTTATCTTTCCAAGCTGACCACGTCCCACAACTTTCTCAATGAATATCTCACTTGAATACTACTCATGTGGTATGATTACAGATAAAACAATTTACAGTAAAAACTGGCTTGCATTCATTTTCAAGGTGAAATATACAGATCTCCAGATTTCTAATTTATTCTTTAAATACCAACTGAAGAGGGTTATTTCTCTTTGCGTCCATCCTGTTTCTTTTGTTCTGCTTGCCGTTTCATCTGTCAAGAGACCTTGAAAGGATTCTTCCTAGATGGGAGTCAGAGAGTTCTCCCTCCACGTTATAAGAGTTCTAAGACTCTACAATCGCTTTGTTCGTCTCCGGCCGCACCCCTCGCGGGATAACGGAACCGCGGATCAGAACTCCACACTCGCTTCGCAGTCAGACTGCGTCTCACTCAGTCACACACTCACACGCAATGAATGGACATTTACAAAGTATTAAGCAAACTATTATTACACCGGGTGTTATCCCTCTCGCAGCTGCTATCAAAATCCAGTTAGTCATATGACAAGATTAGAAGATTCCGCTTACCCTTCTCCTGCTTCTTACACAGTCATTAGCAGATCCGTCCTGGTTCCAGTCTGGGATGCAGTGGCAGTCTTTCGGACTAGTCGATCTACCCTCAAGATCACCAGAAGCCACCTCTTGTGGTCAATAGCCCCCCTTCACCACATACCAGGGTACCCTTATTTCTCACGGAGACTTTCCCATACGCCAGACATCTCTGCGCGAGTTACCAGCGGCTCCAGCCAAGCGTATCCTTACGACTTACTGGCTTTTCCCTTTCTCGTAAAACATACCGTTTAGCTTCGCTACTAGTATAGATGGTCGTTGTCTGTCATAGCAGTGAACTACTGAGGGCGAAGTTCCTCCGAGAGCTTGGCTCGGGGCGCCTAGGACGTTCGCTCCTCAGTCAGTCCTGCGATCAAGCAAGACAAGTCCCATCTGGGGTGCCAAATTGATACGCGGAATAAAAACTCTATAACCCAGAAGATTATAAAGTAGGTATGTTTTTATCAGAGCTGGGTGCACGAGGGATTTAAGTCCAAAAACATGCACGCCTGAACCATGCAGCTACCTTGGTTATATGCAGTACAAGTTACATATTCATCAGACGCTTACACATATTCATGAGCTATCCCGAAAAAGGCACTCGGTTCCAGTGGTCAGCAGCTCTTCCTCTTGACGCCTGCGCGGTGCCTCCAGGTCATCTTGGGCAGGGGTCTTCAGGGATGAAGGTCGTATGTCTTCCTCATGATGAACTTTTTACCCTCATCCCAAAACTAGTTGTTCTCAGCACTTTTTTGCAAGAAGTTTTGTTATCAAATTACACAAGGGGGTTCATCACTTCATCACCAGATGTTCCTTGTTAGTTGCCCTCATCACTAGTGTCCTTGTCAATTTGTCTTTGTTTTATGTTCTTTACAAGGGGAACTGAACAGCCTCATTCTCCTTATTCTGAGGCCTCTGACTGATTTCTTCCTAACGACCCTGAGAGGGTGCTTCTCACTAGATGTTATTTCCCCTATTTGGTTTTATGCCTAAATTTCTTTCTTGTGATGGTTAAGTGTGATATTGTCTGACTTAATATTGTGTTTAGATGTCCTCTATTATTCCTTGTTATTACTATTAAGTTTTTGTAAGTTCGTTGCTTATTCCACCTTTTTTTGGATTTTTGTTATATTGTCTGCCCTACCGTGCTTATAAATTTGAGTCAACTGTCGTGAGACCGATCTATAGATTGTGATAAATTAATAAATGTTTGTGTATGGACCTTGAAACTTCTCTTACCATTGTCCACGCCGGTGGTATATTACGAATCTGAAAGTCACTTGTCCCTCTCTCCTGGGTGGGAAGTGACACTACGGATCTCTGAACCCTAACCCTGCACCTCAGGCTTCAGTCTGACGTCATAATGGCCATGGATGTCCCAAAATCAGAAAGATGTGGCTGGAGCACTGTTGGTGCAGTGCTGTGCTCCCCTTGGAATGCCTTGTCCAGCCTAAGTGTCTCTGCAGCAAAAGGCTCTTTGGATCGCTGAACCAAAACCCTAACCAGGACCCTACACCTCAGTGTTCAGCCTTATGTCTCTATGGTCATGGGTGTCCCAAAATCAGAAAGATGTGGCTGGAGCACTGTTGGTGCAGAGACGTGCTCCTCTTGGAATGCCTTGTCCAGCCCAAGTGTCTCTGCAGCAAAACACTCTATGGATCAATGAATCCTAACCGTAACCAGAACCCTGCACCTCTGGGTTCAGCCTGATGTCTCTACAGCAATGAGTGTTCCAAAATCAGAAAGGGGTGGGTTGGTTAGCCTAGGGACTGCTTCTACTGTGCTCAAGATCAGAGCATCCCGACACGTAGGAAGTCAAGGAATGGAGCCAGGAGACCTGCGTGGCTAAACAGGGATCTGCTGGGTAAGCTCAAGGGCAAGAGGAGAATTTACAGATCTTGGAAGGAGGGGCTAACCACTTGGGAAGAATATAAGGCTGTTGTCTGAGGATGTAGGGAGGCAACTAGGAAAGCAAAGGCCTCCCTAGAATTAAACCTGGCGAGAGGGGTCAAGGACAACAGGAAGAGTTTTTCCAAATACGTGGCAGATAAAAACTAACACCAGAGGCAATGTAGGTCCACTGATGAATGAGGTGGGTGCCTTGGTGACAGAAGATACAGAGAAGGCAGAGTTACTGAATGCCTTCTTTGTCTCTGTCTACTCTTCCGGAGGCTGTCCTGAGGAGCCCCGTTCCCCTGAGGCCCCAGAGGAAGTCAGGGCAGTGGAGGAGTTTACTTTGGTTGATGAGGACTGGGTTAGGGACCAGTTAAGCAATCGGGACATCCATAAATCCATGGGTCCAGACGGGATGCATCCACGGGTGCTGAGGGAGCTGGCTGATGTCATTGCTAGACCACTCTCCATCATCTTTGCCAAGTCTTGGGAGACGGGAGAGGTGCCTGAGGACTGGAGGAAAGCAAATGTCACTCTAGTCTTTAAAAAGGCTAAGGGAAAGAAGCCAAAGACTCGTGGTCAATGGGGCTGAGTATGGTTGGAGGCCTGTATCCAGTGGAGTCCCTCAAGGGTCGGTACTGGGACCAGTATTATTCAGTATATTCATCAACGACTTGGATGAGGGACTAGAGAGTACTATCAGCAAGTTTGCTGATGACACCAAGTCGGGAGGAGTGGCTGACATGCTGTCGCGGGTTAGGGCTGGGCCAGCCACTAACGCGGACAGACGCTCTCTAGCCCCCTCTTCCCCCCCCAAACGGGAAGAGAAAAGGGAATGAGGCAGAGAGACTTACGGCTTAGAGAAGAAAAAACTAGAACAGCTTTAATGAAGATAATAGAAATAATGGTGAAAAGATAAAAGTAAAGAACTATATACAACTATAGATAGTAGCACGATATCAAACCCGACTCCCTCCCCCGGTAGAAATCACCACTGGTGCTGCAGAGCAGGAGGCACTGGGGAAACCCCAGGCTCAGCGGCGGCGGGGAGCTGGATACAGGGAGCTGGATTCGGGAACTCAGGATCCGGATCAAAAGCAGGAGGTCAGATGGAGTCCTCTCTGGACACCGGCCATTGCAGAAAAAGGGCGAACAAAAGGGCAAAAAGGGATGAACAAAAAGGGACGAAACTTCCATGATCACTCAATTCATACTAAATATGACGTATATGGGATGGAATACTCTCGTTGGTCACCTGTCCTGTCTATTACCCCCTGGAGGTGCCACCTTTTACTTCCTTGTGCCCCCCTCTTACTACCCAGCACCCCCAGCGTGGCACACAAGAGCCAGCAGTGGCCTTGGTCACTACAGGAATAAGTATAAGCAAGAGCCTTTCTACATACCAGTCCCAGGCAGTAACTGTAAACATCAGGTGTTATCACTGCCAGTAGCACACACTGTCTGCAAAAACATGCTGCTGACTTCAGAACGTGCAGCCTTTTAGAAGACACTAAACTGGAAAGTAAAAATCACTAAAAAGGACTGGGTTTTTTAGCTAAACCCAGGACATTCCACCCCTTATTCCATACCATTTACGTCATACTGATCACGAGCTAATGATCTACATACAGGAAAAGCTCATTAAGTTCATGAAGTTCATAATCGTGGGTTCTATCTATCATGGCGGTCTCTCAGGGCAGGAAAGTTCATGTGAGATTTGTTACAGTTCATGTCCATAGGTTGTAGGTTCACTTCGAAGAAGTCACTGGACGTCACTCGATGAGGCCAGCTCAGTTGCTGGATGTCACTTGATGAGGTCGGCTCTGGTCATCACTGGTTATTATTCTGAAAAACACTTTTTGAACACTGTTAGTATTATGTAACGACATCATACAGGATTAAATCGAGTATTCTCACCCAGAGTTAAATTTCCTTGAGGTACACATTGAACTTCACCATCTTTCATCATCACCCACCAAGTAGTTCCAGGGCCTTGAGCGAAAGCAACCCCACGAATGGGTTTGCCTTTGCCCGAAGCAGGAAATACCCAGTCTTCCCCAACAAATTCCTTTCATACACCACAGGGACTTTATCTCCCTCTACTGTATGCAAAGGCTCTGAATGAGCAGGACCAGCACAACTAATGGATCCTCTGGTGTTAACTAACCAGGTGGCATGTGCTAAATGCTTGTCCCAGTTTTTAAAAGTTCCACCTCCCATAGCTTTCAGAGTAGTTTTTAACAGTCCATTGTATCGTTCAATTTTCCCAGAGGCTTGTGCATGATAAGGGATATGATATACCCATTCAATGCCATCTTCTTTAGCCCAATTGCTTATAAGATTGTTTTTGAAATGAGTCCCATTATCTGATTCAACTCTTTCCGGAGTGCCATGTCGCCACAAGATCTGTTTTTCTAGGCCCAAGATAGTGTTTCGGGCAGTGGTGTGAGGCACGGGATACGTTTCTAACCATCCAGTGGTTGCCTCTACCATAGTGAGCACATAGCGCTTACCCTGGCGAGTTAGAGGAAGTGTGATGTAATCAATCTGCCAGGCCTCCCCATACCTATATTTTAACCATCATTCCCCATACCACAAAGGTTTCAATCGCTTAGCTTGCTTAATTTCGGCACATATTTCACAATCATGGATAACCTGCGCAATAGCGTCCATAGTTAAATCCACCCCTCGGTCACGAGCCCATCTGTATGTTCCATCTCTTCCCTGATGTCCTGAAGTGCCATGGGCCCACCGAGCTAGAAACAGTTCACCTTTGTGTTCCCAGTCCATGTCTATGTGGAACACTTGAGCAGCCTGATCCACTTGCTGGTTGTGTCGATGCTCCTCAGTGGCATGACTTTTGGGCACATGAGCATCTATGTGACGTACCTTTACAACTAAGTTCTCTAGCCGAGCAGCAATGTCTTGCCATAGTTCAGCAGCCCAAATAGGCTTACCTCTGCGCTGCCAGTTATTGTGCTTCCACTGTTTTAACCATCCCCAAAAAGCATTTGCCACCATCTACGAATCAGTATAAAGATAGAGCACTGGCCATTTTTCCCGTTCAGCAATGTCTAAGGCCAGTTGGATGGCTTTTACCTCTGCAGACTGACTCGATCCATCTTCTCCCTCAGTTGCTTCTGCAACACGTCGTGTGGGACTCCACACAGCAGCTTTCCACTTATGACGGTTTCCTACAAGGCGGTAAGATCCATCAGTGAATAGGGTGTACTGCTTTTCATTATCTGGTAACTGATTATATGGTGGAGCTTCTTCAGCACGTGTCACCATCTCCTTAGGGGGCATTGCAAGGTCTTTACCTTGTGGCCAGTCTGCAATTACCTCTACAAGTCCTGGATGATCGTGATGACCCATTCGAGCTCTCTGTGTAATTAGGGCAGTCCATTTACTCCATGTAGCATCGGTGGCATGATGTGTGGAAGGAACTTTACTCTTGAACATCCAGTTTAGGACTGGTATTCGTGGTACTAGAAGAAGCTGTGCCTCAGTACCAATCACTTCCAAAGCAGCTTTAACCCCTTCATATGCGGCCAGTATTTCTTTTTCAGTTGCAGTATAGTTGGCCTCAGAGCCTCTATATTTTGGCTCCAAAATCCTAAGGGTCGACCTCGAGTTTCTCCTGGTGCCCTCTGCCAGAGGCTCCAGGCAGGACCATTGTCCCCAGCTGCGGTGTATAGCAAATTTTTAATATCTTGCCCTGTTCGGATTGGTCCAAGAGCTACTGCTTGTACAATCTCTTGTTTGATTTGTTCAAAAGCCTGTTGCTGTTCAGGGCCCCATTGAAATTTGTTTTTCTTTCGAGTCACATCAAAAAGAGGTTTCACAATCTGACTATAACCAGGAATATGCATTCTCCAGAAACCCACAGTACCTAAGAAGGATTCTGTTTCTTTTTTGTTAGTTGGTGGCAACATAGCTGATATTGTGTCAATCACGTCTATTGGGATCTGACGACGCCCATCTTGCCATTTCACTCCCAAATAATGGATCTCTCGTGCAGGTCCCTTGACCTTGCTTCTCTTTATGGCAAAACCAGCATCCAAAAGAATCTTAATTATTTTCTTACCTTTCGTGAAAACTTCTTCTACTGTGTTACCCCATACGATGATGTCATCGATGTATTGCAGATGTTCTGGAGCTCCACCCCTCTCCAGGGCAGTATGGATCAGTCCATGGCAGATGGTAGGGCTGTGTTTCCACCCCTGGGGCAGTCGGTTCCAGGTGTACTGGATACCCCTCCAGGTGAAAGCAAACTGCTACCTGCACTCTGCTGCTATAGGTATAGAGCAAAACGCACTAGCAATGTCAATTGTGGCATACCACTGAGCTGCCTTTGACTCCAGCTCATACTGAAGGTCTAACATGTCTGGCACGGCAGCACTCATCGGTGGTGTAACCTCATTTAGGCCACGATAGTCTACAGTCAATCTCCATAGGATATAACAAGGTGGATAGATGATGGCAGAGCGGTGGATGTGGTCTACCTTGACTTCAGTAAAGCATTTGACACAGTCTCCCACAGCATCCTTGCTGCTAAACTGAGGAAGTGTGGTCTAGACTCTCGGGTAGTGAGGTGGACTGTGAACTGGCTAAGGGGAAGAAGCCAAAGAGTTGTGGTCAATGGGGTGGAGTCTGGTTGGAGACCTGTATCCAGTGGAGTGCCTCAAGGGTCGGTACTGGGACCAGTATTATTCAATATATTCATCGATGACTTGGATGAGGGACTAGAGAGCACTGTCAGCAAGTTTGCTGATGACACCAAGCTGGGAGGAGTGGCTGACACACCAGAAGGCTGTGCTGCCATTCAGCGAGACCTGGACAGGCTGGAGAGTTGGGCGGGGAAAAATTTAATGAAATACAACAAGGGTAAATGTAGGGTCTTGCATCTGGGTAGGAACAACCCCAGGTTCCAGTATAAGTTGGGGAATGACTTATTAGAGAGCAGCACAGGGGAAAGGGACCTGGGAGTCTTGGTGGACAGCAGGATGACCATGAGCCAGCACTGTGCCCTTGTGGCCAGGAAGGCCAATGGCATCCTGGGGTGTATTAGAAGGGGGTGGTTAGTAGGTCGAGAGAGGTTCTCCTTCCCCTCTACTCTGCCCTGGTGAGACCCCATCTGGAATACTGTGTCCAGTTCTGGGCCCCTCAGTTCAAGAAAGACAGGGAACTGCTGGAGAGAGTCCAGCACAGGGCAACTAGGATGATTAAGGGAGTGGAGCATCTCCCTTATGAGAAAAGGCTGAGGGAGCTGGGGCTCTTTAGTTTGGAGAAGAGGAGACTGAGGGGTGACCTCATTAATGTTTACAAATATATCAAGGGTGAGTGTCACGAGGATGGAGCCAGGCTCTTCTCGGTGACAACCACTGATAGGACAAGGGGTAATGGGCTGAAACTGGAACATAAGAGGTTCCGCTTAAACTCGAGAAGAAACTTCTTCTCAGTGAGGGTGACGGAGTCCTGGAACAGGCTGGCCAGAGAGGCTGTGGAGTCTCCCTCTCTGGAGACATTCAAGACCTGCCTGGACACATTCCTGTGTGGCATAGTCTAGGCATTCCTGCTCTGGCAGGGGGATTGGACTTGATGATCTTTCGAGGTCCCTTCCAATCCCTAACATTCTATGATTCTATGATTCTATGATTCCATTCTCCATCAGACTTTCGCACAGGTCAGATAGGACTCTTAAATGGTGAGTGAGCTTTGCTGATCACTCCTTGGCTTTCTAGTTGACATATCATCTTATGGATGGGAACTACAGAGTCTCAGTTGGTACGATATTGTCGTCGATGTACTGTTTTAGTAGCAATTGGTACCTGTTGGTCTTCAGTTTTCATCAGCCCTACGACACTAGACTCCTCTGAAAGTTTGGGCAAGCTAGACAGCTGATCAATGTCCTCAGTCTCTACAGTTGCTATGCCAAAAGCCCATCGATACCCTCTTGGGTCCTTATAATACCCTCTCTTGAGGAAGTCTATGCCAAGGATGCATGGGGCATTTGGACCAGTCACTGTGGGGTGCTTTTTCCACATATTCCCAATAAGGTTCATTTCAGCCTCCAATACAGACAGTTGTTGAGAACCACCCGTCACTCCAGAAATAGTAACAGTTCCAGTACCTGTATGATTCGATGGCATTAGGGTGCACTGTGCACCAGTGTCCACCAGAGCTCTATATTTTCGTGGTTCTAATGTGCCAGGCCACCGAATCCACACAGTCCAATAAACTCGGTTGTCCCTCTCCTCCACCTGGCTGGAGGCAGGGCCCCTCTAATTTTCAGGTTGATTCACGGGGGTTACCTGATTCACAGTATTGGTATTAACTGCATTTACATTCCGATTGTTCCTTTTCGTGGCAGATTGTTGTCTTCTCTTTGTGTTTCGCAAATTGGATACTCGTTCCCGTAGAGCAGAAGTAGGTTTTCCATCCCAGTTTCTCATGTCCTCACCATATCCACGTAGGAAAATCTACAAGTCATTCCGTGACAAGTTGCCATCATTTTTAGTTGATCTTGAAGGTCTGTATTTTCTAACAGCATCAACGCGGCTCCATTGAGGTCTGTCATCTCTCTTGGACAATGCATCAATCAGCTCTTTTAATGATTGATTGTTTTTCTCAAATGATTCACTATTTTTCTCAATTGCTTGATTGGTTTTCTCCATTGCTATCTCAATCGCTTTCTCAATTGATTTCTCCAGTGATCTGTTGTTTTCCTCAATTATTTTTTCCATGGCAGCAATCTGAATTTGTTGGGGATTGGCAGTACTGTCTTCATATTGTCGTGCTTTGTTGGCCACTTCACTCACTGTTGGTACCCGACCATCTCCATCTAATGCCCAGACCATTGTTGACAAGGTGTGCTTATACACTGGTGGTGCACTCCTCACAAACATCTGAATAACGGGTTTGTGGCAGGGCATGTCATCAGGGTTTAGAATTGTTTGTGGATCGCTGTAAATCACCTCTCTCACTGCTAGTTCTCTCAGGAACTTAATGCCTTTTTTCCATGCTGGTCCAGTTGGTTGTGTGGATAGGAATATCGTCCTTGTGGGTATACCGGCTCTTAATAGCTGTCAAGAGTCGTATCCAGAGGCTGAGACTGTCGTCGTCTTTTGCAAGTTCCGTGTCAACGCCTGCGTTTCCAGACAGGGACCCCAGCTGTTTGGCTTCTTTACCTTTCAGATTAATAGTATTGGCTCCTTTATCCCAGCACCTGAGTAACCACCTGTAATATGATTCACCCTCACAACGGCCTAAGTCCTTTCTCACATCTCGCATGTTCCACAGAGTTAAAGGTTTGACAGCTGCCTCCGTTTCTGGTTTCAAACCATCTGATGACTTCGGTTTGGAAGGACCTTGTCTTGGATCAGAATCATCTGATGTTGGATGACTTGTCTTCCAGGCCATAACTAACCTTTCTAATACTGAATCTGTTGGGGGACCAACCTTCTTTTTTGAGTCTGAATCTGAGTCATCTGATGGTGCTACTTTAGAAGGACTTTGTCCTGGAGTTGTGTTATCTGGTGTTAGGGCAACTGACTTTTTCTGATGTTTCTTTCTAGTCACAGGGGCGACATTTGCTGATACACACTGAGTGCTAAAGGACACAGTGATACTCCATGACTTGCACAAATTCCTACAGAAACGCCACAATGCCAAGAGATTCATGGGCATTAACATCAGAATCAATAACAATTCAATCTTTCGATCAAAATAACTGCATTCACAAACACAATCCTCAAAACCTGGTATACTCAGATTAGCAAACAAATGGGTATAATTTCCTAAGGTGAAATTGAAAGTGTAGTTAAAAACAAAATTCATCATTGTGCTCTTAAGGTATTCAGGTATGGCGATGTTTTGTTTTGGCCTGGCCAGATTTCAGCGGCGTGGGGGGACCTGCAGGGTGGCTTCTGTAAGAAGCTGCTAGAAGCTCCCCAAGATTGATAGAGCCAATGCCAGCCGGCTACAAAGAGGGACCCGCCGCTGGCCAAGGCTGAGCCTATCAGTAAGGTGATAGCAGAGGAACGCTGTAGAGAAATTTCTTGTGGAGTAGAGGTGCAGTATAACTTTAAAAGTGTGGACAACCCAGCGTAAGCCTAAACAGAGGCTCTGTCCTTGAAGCTGCCTTGGAACACAGGGAGGAGGAGGTTTTATCTGTTTTGTGAGAGCTTTGCGAGATGCTTGGCGGGAGGTGCTGGCCCCGGGGGGAGAAGGGGGGGCGAGAGCCGCCTGCATAGTGGAATGGCACTACCCAATAAAACGCTGGTGCATGTAAACCTGTAACTGACCAACTTTGGGAAGGGGCAGGCGTGGGGACACTGCTGAACTGTATATATTGAGCTGTCTGGAGCAATAAAAGAGAGAACTACTTGAAGCTATATCGGTGGGATTTGTCGTTGTCTTGACCGGCTCTCCGATAGGACCCTCTTCATCTGGCGCCCGAACAGGCTGAAAATGGGGAATTGCTTAAATGTGGATTGCTTAAATGCGGGAAGACTCCAAAGCATCGGACGTGAGCCGATTTGGGAGCCGGAGAGCTGGAGGCGGGAGAGTTCCGAGTGTGACCAAAAGGGCACCGGAGACCAGAGCTTGAGAGACCAATCAAGCCCCTGCCAAGGTAAGACCACGATGGAAACGGATGCGGCAACTCGCCTCCTTAGTATACTCTCTGAGAGAGGAGGAAAAGTAAAGGAGCGAGATGTATTAGCCCCATGGGCTCAGAAACGGGAGAAAATGAACGACCCACCATTAATCTTTAGTTCCACGGAATGGCGTGAAGTAGGAGGCTTTTTGTGGGACTGTACTCTAGAGGGAGGAAAAGAAGGAAAGGAAGAAAAAGAACTAGGAACAGTTTGGAAAACTGTAATACGCACTCTAGAAATCATGCAAGCAGAAAAGAAAGTTGCTGCGGCAGTGATCGAAGCATTGGGGGGAGGGCAGGAAAGGAAAAAGGCAAAGGAAGAAACTCCCTGCTCGTCCCGACTGGGTGGAAAAAAAAAAAAAAAAAAAAGAAAAAGAAAAAGAAAAAGGAGAAACTGTACTGCGTTGCAGAATTAAGACTTTCGTCCTTGAGCTGAGCTCTTTTCTAAACAAGTGCATAACTCTTGCTTGCTAATTATGAAAAGAGACCCTGACCAGCCAGATACAGCTCATGTTGAGAGCTAGTCCGTGAGAATGAACAGATAAGACACTTGTACACCAGATGTGCATGGGAGTGAATGGGAGAGTATGATCAAAACAGACCTGGGAAGTTCTGCTTTCCCTGTGTGATAACAGAGTGATTGAAGTAATATTTGAGCTAATATTTTCAAGCCCGAACCATAAAGGATCCTTTGCAACAGCGATGGAGCGGTGTCATCAGAGACGCTATAACAGAGGGAGATTGGGAAGCAGCCAGTTCGACTGCGTGTCCTGTTAGTATCAATAACGGACAAGGGACCTGGGAACCACATGATCCTGCATGATGTGGCTGTGCAGCATCCTGTCACTTAACAGCGCAGCAGCAACACGATCGTGCACTGGGCCTGCCTGTTGAACCCCTCTGTTTCGCCCAGTGACGTGATGGGACCCTGAGGTACCGATTACCAACGACGACATGGATTGGGCTGGCAGAAGATGCTTACGGCTGATGGCAGAGCAATTATGGGAAAATGTGACTATTCTCAATGTTACCTGTTGTATTAATATGTATCCTCTTTGTGTGACTAACAATGAAGCTTATATTGGTTGTGTAACCAAAGCCACATAGTAGGTGTTAAGGTTTATGTACTAACCAGCAGAGTGATATTTCTTTAGCTAAAAGCAAGGCAGGGAAACCAGCTGCCTTTTGCTTTGTTAGAAGTGTGTGATTAAGGATCAAAGTATGATTTAGGGTGATGGGTGTGAGAACTTTGACAGGATGAATTAAGAGTTTAGTTAAGACATTTTTGGTTATTGCAGTTTTAATTGTTATAGGCTTAGTTATGTTTAGTTGTTTGATAAATATAATCAAGAAAATGATAAGCAAGCTAGCGGATGAAGCCTGGGTTGTCCAAAAAGAAAAAGGGGGATATGTAGAGGAATTTCTTGTGGAGTAGAGGTGCAGTATAACTTTAAAAGTGTGGACAACCCAGCGTAAGCCTAAACAGAGGCTCTGTCCTTGAAGCTGCCTTGGAACACAGGGAGGAGGAGGTTTTATCTGTTTTGTGAGAGCTTTGCGAGATGCTTGGCGGGAGGTGCTGGCCCCGGGGGGAGAAGGGGGGGCGAGAGCCGCCTGCATAGTGGAATGGCACTACCCAATAAAACGCTGGTGCATGTAAACCTGTAACTGACCAACTTTGGGAAGGGGCAGGCGTGGGGACACTGCTGAACTGTATATATTGAGCTGTCTGGAGCAATAAAAGAGAGAACTACTTGAAGCTATATCGGTGGGATTCGTCTTTGTCTTGACCGGCTCTCCGACGGGACCCTCTTCAGAACGCCTCTGTGAAAAACATATTTAAGAACGGGAAAAAGAACTGCGCCATAACAGCTGGCACAGAGATGGAGGAGTGAGAATCTGTGCAGACACCAAGGTCAGTGAAGAAGGAGGGAGGGGAGGATGAGCTCCAGGCGCCGGAGCAGAGAGAGTCCCCCGGGTCCGTGGTGAAGACCATGGTGAAGCGGGTTGTCCCCCTGCAGCCCATGGGCGAGGTGCAGAAGTCCACCGTGAGGATCACCGCGTAGATGTCCACCGAGGACTCCACGCCGTGTGGGTGGATGCCTGAAGGGGGCTGTAGCCCGTGGGCAGCCCGCATCAGAGCAAGTCACTGCCGGAACCTGTAGCCCGTGGAAGAGAGGAATGCCCACGCTGGAGCAGGTTGGCCGGTGGGACTTTTGGGACGCTGCGGGTGGCTCACGTTGGAGCAGTTTCCCCCGGAGGACTGCGCCTCAGACTCTCGAGGGGTGGGCTAACCCTCGTGAGGTGTCTCGCGTTGGGCAGTTTGTGATGAATTGCCCTTCGTGGGACGACTCACGCGGAGAAGAGAGCGTGAAGCTTGTCTCCCGTGAGAGGGACCCCACAGTGGCCCTGGGGAAGAGTGAAGAGTCCCCCCCGGAGTGAAGAAGCGGTGGAACCAACATCGGATGAACTGACCGTAACCCCCATTCCCTGTCCCCCTGCGCCGCTCGGGGGGAGGAGGTGGAGAAACCGGGATTGATGTTAAGCCCGGGAAGAAGGGAGGGATGGGGGGAAGGTGTTCTGTTTAAGATCTGTTTGCTTTTTCTCACTTCTCACTACTCCTCTCTGATTAGTTCTTTTAATAAATGTACCTAATTTCCCTAAAATTGAGTCTGTTTTGCCCGGGATGGTAAATGAAAGTGATCTCCCTGTCCTTATCTCGAAACCCTGAACCCTTGGAAATATTTTCTCCCCCTGTTCAGCAGTGAAGGGGGAGTGAGTGAGCGGCTGTGTGGGTACCTGGCGGCCGGCCAGGGTCAACCCACGACAGGCGATCACCCAAATTACTGCAGAATACACCGACCCTAAAAAAACCAACACAGTGAAAATTCTCGTTATGAAACCAGAACAGGCAAACCACAGAAAGATATACAAAATCACACTCGAGAGTTTGGACAAAATTTTGACACCCAGGGAGGAACCCACATTTAAAAGGACATGACATAACATTTCACCGACCGATAACATGATGTGAGTTGTCTGGTTTTCTTTTCTAACCCTTCAGAACTCTCAAAGAAAAGATCTGATACGCTCTCAACTGCGCCGGATGGAATTTAAACTATATGGGCAATATATCAGAGCCCAGTTGTGACTAAATAGCTGGTAAAATAGTCTGAGCCTGATTGGTGTTTGTTTTCTTGCCCCACGTTGGGCGTCAATTAATCTGTCGCGGGTTAGGGCTGGGCCGGCCACTTACGCGGACAAACGCTCTCTAACCCCCTCTTCCCCCCCCTAAACGGGAAGAGAAAATGGAATGAGGTAGAGAGACTTACAGGTGAGAGAGGAAAAAAAACCTAGAACAGCTTTAATGAAGATAATAGAAATAATGGTGAAAAGATAAAAGTAAAGAACTATATACAACTATAGATAGAAGCCCGATATCAAACCCGACTCCCTCCCCCGGTAGAAATCACCACTGGTGCTGCAGAGCAGGAGGCACTGGGGAAACCCCAGGCTCAGCGGCGGCGGGGAGTTGGATACAGGGAGTTGGATTCGGGAACTCAGGATCCGGATCAAAAGCAGGAGGTCAGATGGAGTCCTCTCTGGACACCGGTCATTGCAGAAAAAGGTGAACAAAAGGCAAAAAAGGGGACGAAACTCTCGTGATCACTCAATTTATACTAAATATGACGTATATGGGATGGAATACTCTCGTTGGTCACCTGTCCTGTCTATTACCCCCTGGAGGTGCCACCTTTTACTTCCTTGTGCCCCCCTCTTACTACCCAGCACCCCCAGCGTGGCACACAAGAGCCAGCAGTGGCCTTAGTCACTACAGGTATAAGTATAAACAAGAGCCTTTCTGCATCCCAGTCCCAGGCAGTGACTATAAACATCAGGTGTTATCACTGCCAGTAGCACAAAATGTCTGCGAAAACATGCTGCTGACTTCAGAACGTGCAGCCTTTTAGAAGACACTAAACTGGAAAGTAAAAATCACTAAACAGGACTGGGTTTTTTAGTTAAACCCAGGACACACACCAGAAGGTTGTGCTGCCATTCAGCGAGACCTGGACAGGCTGGAGAGTTGGGTGGGGAAAAATTTAATGAAATATAACAAGGGTAAGTGTAGAGTCTTGCATCTGGGTAGGAACAACCCCAGGTTCCAGTATGAGTTGGGGAATGACTTATTAGAGAGCAGCACAGGGGAAAGGGACCTGGGAGTCTTGGTGGACAGCAGGATGACCATGAGCCAGCACTGTGACCTTGTGGTCAGGAAGACCAATGGCATCCTGGGGTGTATTAGAAGGGGGGTGGTGAGTAGGTCAAGAGAGGTTCTCCTTCCCCTCTACTCTGCCCTGGTGAGACCCCATCTGGAATACTGTGTCCAGTTCTGGGCCCCTCAGTTCAAGAAAGACAGGGAACTGCTGGAGAGAGTCCAGCACAGGGCAACTAGGATGATTAAGGGAGTGGAGCATCTCCCTTATGAGAAAAGACTGAAGGAGCTGGGGCTCTTTAGTTTGGAGGAGACTGAGGGGTGACCTCATTAATGTTTACAAATATATCAAGGGTGAGTGTCACGAGGATGGAGCCAGGCTCTTCTCGGTGACAACCACTGATAGGACAAGGGGTAATGGGCTGAAAGTGGAACATAACAGTTCTTTACTTTTATCTTTTAACAGTTCTTTACTTTTATCTTTTTACCATTATTTCTATTATTTTCATTAAAACTGTTCTAGGTTTTTTTTCCTCTCTCACCCGTAAGTCTCTCTGCCTCATTCCCTTTTCTCTTCCCGTTTAGGGGGGGGAAGAGGGGGTTAGAGAGCGTTTGTCCGCGTAAGTGGCCGGCCCAGCCCTAAACTGTGACAATATCTGTGGTCACTGTGTTTCCCTCTGCATCCAACAAAGGATGGAGATTTTCCTTAGACCTCCTCTTACTGTTAATGTATTTATAGAAACTTTTCTTGTTATTCTTCACCACAGTGGCCATGTTTAGCTCTAGGTGGGCTTTGGCCTTTCTAATTTTCTCCCTGCACAGCTTCGCTTCTTGTTTATAATCCTCATAGCTTGCCTACCCCCTCTTCCATAGGCCATAAACTCTCCTTTTGTTCCTGAGTTCCAGCTAAAGGTCTCTGTTCAGCCAGGCTGGTCTCCTTCCCTGTTGGCTCATCTTTCGTGACTTGGGCATAGTTAATTCCTGCACATTTAAAATTAATTCCTTAAAGTATGTCCAGCCTTCCTGGGCTCCCAAGCCCTCCAGAACAGCCTCCCAAGGAACTCCCTTAACCATGGACCTGAAGAGACCAAAGTCAGCCCTCCGGAAGTCCAAGGTGGCAATTCTGCTGAGCCCTCTCCTTACCTTGCCAAAAATGGAGAACTCTAGCATTACATGATCACTTTGTCCAAGACAGCCTCTAACAGTCACCTCCCCCACAAGACCTTCTCTATTAACAAACAGCAAGTCCAGGAGCGCACTTCCCCTGGTCGATTCCCTCACCATCTGTGTCAGGAAGTTATCTCCCACACACTTCAGGAAGCTCCGGGACTGTTCCCTCTCTGCTGTATTATATTTCCAGCAGATGTCTGGGAAGTTAAAATTCCGCATGAGAACAAGAGGTAGAGTCTGTGCAACTTCGCCCAATTGCTTATAAAGTACCTTATCTATTTCTTCATCCTGGTTGGGAGGTCTGTAGCAGACTCCCAGGATGATGTCAGTCTTATTGGCTTTTCCTTTGATTCTAACCCATAAGCTCTCAACCCTGTCATCACATTGATTAATTTCTAAGCATTCATATCCCTCCCTAACATAGAGGGCCACCCCACCACCTCTCCTACCTCGTCTATCTCTTCTGAAAAGCTGGTATCCATCAACTGCAGTACTCCAATTGCGTGAGTCATCCCACCACGTTTCTGTTATGGCAACTACATCATAGTTCTCCATCTGCAGAATGGCCTCCAGTTCCTCCTGTTTTTTACCCATGCTGTGTGCATTAGTGTAGATGCATCTCAACCGGTCACCTTTTGTAAGGGAGAAGCCCTAATAATCTCCTGGTGATACTCAGATGTTTCCACAGTAACTGACCTCTCAACAACCCTTGTTTTCTGTCTGCAACTTGATGTGACATTTTGATCGTTAGCTAATTCACAAGATTGTTTGATCTTACTACTACTTTCCTCCCCCACAAGCACCGGCATATTGCATACTGGCTCCTTTTCAGTGATTTCACTTTTACCCTCTAGAAAGGTCCCTTCGGAGAGCCGGTCAAGTTAACAACCATCACACCAATATGGCTACAAGTCGTCCTCCCTTTATTGCCCCGGACAGCTCAATATATACAGTTGAGCAGTGTCCCCGCGCCTGCCCCTTAACAGAGTTGGTCAGTTACAGGTTTACATGCGTCAGCGTTTTATTGGGTAGTGCCATTCCGCTATGCAAACGGCTCTCGCCCCCCCTTCTCCTCCCGGGGCCAGCACCTGCAGCCAAGCATCTCGCAAAGCTCTCACAAAACAGATAAAACCTCCTCCTTCCCGTGTTCCAAGGCAGCTTCAAGGACAGAGCCTTTGTTTAGGCCTAAGCTGGGTTGTCCACACTTTTAAAGTGATACCGCGCCTCTGCTCCACAAGAAATTCCTCTGCATTACCCCACCCCCTTTAATACCTGGTTTAAAGCTCTTCCTACTTCCAGTAGAACCAGCTGCCAACCCCTCCCCCTTCATATCTAGTTTAAAGAACACTCTATGAGTCCCGCCAGCTCATGACCAAGGATCCTTTTCCCCCTTTGTGTCATCTGAACCCCATCTGGTTTCAGTAGACCAGGTGCTCTGTAGATTTTGGTACAGCCAAGACCGTAGAGACATTAGGCTGAATTCTGAGTTCCAGTGTCTTGATTAGGGTTAGGATTCAAATATCCGTAGACCCTGTAGCTGCAGAGACTCTTGGGCTGGACAAGGCATTCCAAGGGGAGCACGTCACTGCACCAAGAGCACTCCATCCACACCTTGCTGACTTTCGTACACCCATGACCATAGAGACATAATGCTGTACCTTGTGTTGAAACGTCCTGGTTAGGGTGAGGGTTGAGAGATCTATAGATCCTACAGCTGCAGAGTCACTTGGGATGGACAAGGCATTCCAAGGGGAACATGGTACTGCACCAACAGTGCTCCATCCACATATTTCTGATTTTGGGACACCCATGACCATAGAGACATCAGGCTGAACCCTGAGGTTCAGGGTCCTTGTTAGAGTTAGGTTTCAGCGATTCATAGAGTCTGGAGCTGCAGAGACACTTCATGGAATCATTGAATGGCTTAGTTTGGAAGGGACCTTAAAGATCATCTAATCCAACCTCCCTGTCACGGGCAGGGACGTCTCTCTACTAGATCAGACTACTCAAGGTTCTGTCCAACTTGACCTTGAACACCTCCAGGGAGAGGGCAGCCACATCATCTACAGGCAATTTTTTATTCCAATGTCTTGCCACCCTCTTACTGAAGAATTTCTTCGTAAAATCTAATCTAAATCTATTCTCCTTTAGCTTAAACCCATTTCCCCTTGTCTTATCAGTCAACGCTCTTGTAAAAAGCCCCTCCCCACCCTTCCTGTAGGATCCCTTCAGGTATTGGAACGCAGCTATTAGGTCCCTCTGAAGAAGTCTTCTCTTTTCAAGACTGAACAATCCCAGCTCCCGCAGCCTGTCCTTGTAGCAAAGGTGCTCCAACCACAGGATCATCTTTGTGACCCTCCTCTGAATGCGCTCCAACAGTTCTATGTGCCTCTTATGGTGGGGGCACCAGACCTGGACGCAGTATTCGAGGTGAGGTCTCACAAGAGCAGAATAAAGGGGAAGAATCAGCTCTCTTGACCTGTTGGCTATGCTTCTCCTCATACATCCCAGGATGCGGTTGGCCTTCTGGGCTGCATGAGCACACTGCCGACTCATGTTGAGCTTCTCGTCTATCAACATCCCCAAATCCTTCTCTTCAGGGCTACTCTCAACCCTTTTCTTCTTGGTGTCTTCATCTCAGGCTACATGCTTCTTCCGTCTGCTTTCTTCTGTCTCTTGCTTCAATTTATACACCATTTTCTACATGCGGACATGCAGAATGCCAGGTAGGGGGCATTCTTTCCAGTAATTCTCATGAACATGTGTGAATGCCCTATCTCCTTGAAAGATATGCTAGAGATTGGGCCATCCTGCCTCCACAAGATTTCCTAACCCCTATACAAATTCAGTCCCAGGGCTGTTTGAGGCATTTGTAGCCTTATCAGATCGCCCCTCTACAACATTCCATAAACTGGTTTTGTTTTCTGACCATGCTGGGGGTTTGTGAAAATGACAAGAAATGTTTAAGGCAAAATCCACAAATCAGTCCGCTACAGACAACCATGGCCATTATGATGTCAGGCTGATCCCAGAGGTGCAGAGTCCTGCTTAGGGTTAGTGTTCAGAGATCCATAAAGCATGCAGCTGCAGAGACACTTGGGCTGGACAAGGCATTCCAAGGGGAACATGGCACTGCACCAACAGTGCTCCATCCACACCTTTCTAATTTTGGGACCACCATTGACTTGCGGAATGCAGACTCCAAAATCAGTTAGATTGTTAAGTAGGTATGTTTATTTTAGCACTGAGCGGCACATGGGGATTATGCATCAAAGCCGTGCGCGCCTCAACGCGGCACTTCCCTTAACTATATACATTCAAGTGTTACATATTCATAAAGTTTCGCAATACGCCTATACATATGCATAACCTGTCCCGCTTTGTATTAAAATGAGTCATTTCCATAATCTCCTCCTGTCTGCACCTGCGTAGTGCCTCCTGGTGGTGATCCTCTGGGGTCTTCTAGAGGAAGACTCGTAGTCTTCCTCACTATGGACTTTTCCCCTTTAGCTCCTTGCGCAGACTCAGTCATCTTTGGACTTCCATCCAAACTGCGGAGCTGGTATCAACTGGTCTTGAACTGCTCCAGTGGGTTTCTACAGTGCTCAACTACTATCAAAGAACAGCTTAGCAATCTATGTAATTAATCAGTATCTTTACCTCTGTTGCTGGCCTTGCTGGTGCTATAACATTGCAGCCTGCGCTTGGGAAAATACCTTAGATTCTTTGATCCTCGAGGTCAGCCTGCCCATGATGTGCCTCCCTGAAGCAAACAAGTCACGGATCATTAAGGTCAGTCTGCCCTTGTTTTGCTTCCTTGAAGCAAAACAAGGTTACAAATCTTTCTTGTTTGTCACTGAGAACAAAGACACTGGACATCTGGAGATGCAACGTCCTGACAGTTTAAGTGTAGGCATATTAGATGTAACCGCACCAATCAGTAACTGTTGTAGTAGATAGAATGTAGTAATAACCAATGAGATAACAGAAAGTGTAATGTACTGAGAGTTGAAAAGAGTATAAATGTTTGGTAGAAAAGAATAAAGTTGGATCTGTTTGTTCGCGCTCATATTGAGTCGTTGCCTGCGGTTCCTGTTTCTCCAGCATGAGGCTCCCCGCATCTTGGTGACCCCGACGTGATCCTGCGGGAGCTGCCGTGCGACGAAGAGGAACGTAAGAAACCCGTGGCGGTTGCGACCGGGCGTTCGAGAGAGACGCGAGTGGCCACTGTCGACCGGTGAGTCGGAGCTCACAATACGAGCTGTTTTGTGCACGGGATGGGAAGCGCTGCATCAGCGATTGAAAAGGCGACCGTGGAAGCCATTTTACGTGTGGCTCAAAGAGCAGGGGAATCGCTGGATCGAACCCTGCTGACAAACTTATTACATTGGGCACGGCGCCGTGGTTATTTAAATGACTCAACTGACGTTTTTAAAGATGCTGTGTGGAAGGAGGTGGGGCAAGATATTTGGGAAGCAGTACAGACAGGGAATAAGGAAGCGAAAGCAATAGCCCCGACATATCGCCAGTTACGATTACTGATAGAACGCATGGGAGCAGATGCTGAGGTAGAAGTTGCTGCTAAAACACTGTATACAGTTGCTGCTGAGAAATTTGCTACTCTGTCTTCAGATTCCTCAGTAAAAAATTCACAAGATACCCCTCTTCCGGTCGCCGCACCGGCGCGCCGAGGTCCTTATGATGATCTCATCCCACCATGGGAGCCACCCGAACCCACTCTGCCCCCACCTCCCTCAGCTCCCCCTGGGACTATTGATCCGGCGACAGTGCCGTTACCTGAAGATATGGAAGTAGATGAATCCCTAGAAATGTTAATTCAGAAACAGACAGACGTTATGACCAAGCTGTTAGAAGAAATGCAGCGATTGGATAAAGGGGCGCAGTCTAACATAATTCGAGAAAAATACCGTAAAGCTCATCAAGCTATAGTAGATGGACTCAAAAATTTTGAAAAGCAATTTGATAAGGCTGAATCTTCTGGTCCTCAAGGTAATCGGCGTGTTTGGGTGATTAACATGTTAAAAAACGAGGAATGGGACTATGAGTCAGCTAATCACTATTTAGAATCGAACGGAGAACCCCGACTAACAGAAATTGAGATAAGTGACATTCAGGCATATCTCAAGTGTAATCCACCTAAAAGAGGGGGGTTATATCATACCTTATCAAAATCAGACGGTAATGATGGTACATCTAATATGTTACAAAAGTGGTGGAAAGGAGGCGGTGAGGGCGGGTCGTGTAAACTGCCGACGGAGGAGGAAATTCCCAAAGATCCTTCCTTTGATATGTCTAAACGGTGGAGAGGTGTCATTACTAACGCGGAATTAACAGGGGATTTTCAGTTACTCGCTGCTCCTGTTATTCGAGATGCGCAAGGTGGTAGCAATTGGTACCCACTAGATTGGAATCTGATTTCGCGTTTACAGAAAGCGGTTTTAGACTACGGTATTGATAATCGTCTAGTTAAACGGCAAGTAGAGACTATTATTAAACATCAGGAGTTAGTTTCCTCTGATATCAAGTCCATTTTTGAACTCATTTTGGGTCCTACAAGCTATATGCTATTTTTGCAAAAGTGGCAAGAACGTCTGGAGGCGGCACAGTTAGACAATTTGGGATTGCCTCCTGATGATCCATTACGCTTTGCTAGTCTGGACCAGCTTATGGGCTTAAACTCGAGAAGAAACTTCTTCTCAGTGAGGGTGACGGAGCCCTGGAACAGGCTGCCCAGAGAGGTTGTGGAGTCTCCTTCTCTGGAGACATTCAAGACCTGCCTGGACACGTTCCTGTGTGGCATAGTCTAGGCATTCCTGCTCTGGCAGGGGGATTGGACTTGATGATCTTTCGAGGTCCCTTCCAATCCCTAACATTCTATGATTCTATGATTCTATGGGGCAAGGTCGTTTTATAGACCCGCAACGCCAGGCAGCTTTGAGCCCTCGCATTTTAGGACAGAGTAAAGCTGCTGCGCTTGAAGCTTTTGCTGTACTTCCTCAAGTAGGGAAACCGCGACAACCGTACTTACAAATCCGACAAGGAGAGGATGAAGCCTTTTTGTCTTTTGTTGACAGAGTAAAGGAAGGAGTAGAGGCTACCCCTGATATTCCTTATAATATGAAAGACACATTAGTTAAAGAAATAGCCATTCAGAATGCTAACGCGACTTGTAGACGTCTCATTGCAAGCCTCCCTTCTGGTTCATCTCTTACACAAATTATTGAACATTGCTCTAATGCTCCTATGGAAATGGAAAAGGAAAAAACTGCAATACATGCTACTGCTCTAGCTGCCGCCCTAACAAAAAGTCAAAAATCTAATGCTTGTTATAATTGTGGTCACGCAGGTCATTTTCGAAAACATTGTTCACTACGTAATCAAAAACATTCTCCTCCTAATCCTACTACCACTACTACTTTTGTTGGTTCTTGTCACCGCTGTGATAAATTTGGTCATCGGGCTAATGATTGTCGATCTAAATTTAAAAAGGACAGAACTCCTTTGTCGGGAAACGGGAGGGGCCGCGTGGGGGGCGCGGCGACTCTTCCCCACCAAAACCCCTCACAAGTCATCCAACCGCCCAGGAATCCAAACTGGACCCCCGCGGCAATAGAGGCTGCCTCTCCACAATGTGTGCAGCCACCAAAGGAAGCGCCGGAATCGATCTGGTAACAGCTGAGTCTATTACGGTATCTGATGATTCCGTGCATCTAATAAATTCTGCCAGTTCTGGTCCACTTGGGAATGGGTTGGCAGCACTATTGTTTGGAAGATCCTCTGCAACAAAGCAAGGTATATTCGTACAACCAGGTGTTATTGATGCGGACCATGTGGGAGTTATTAAAATTATGGTTAGAGTGTTCTTACCACCTCTGTTTATTCCAAAAGGGAGTGTTATTGCTCAACTTATACCTTTCTATCCTCAAGTACCACAAGAATCCCGCTCAAATGATATACGACAAGGAGGCTTTGGAAGTACGGGTCCTCTAACGGCTTTTGCTGAACTCTTGTCATCTAACAAACCCCTGCGAAAGGTAACCATTACCCTACAATCAAATTGTGGTGAAAATAACTCTTCTTTTCAGGCAGAAATGATGCTAGATACTGGTTCGGACATTACCATAATCCCTTTGTCAGCGTGGCCTGCTTCTTGGCCTACAACAATTTTACAAGAAAAGATCCTCGGAATCGCTGGTTGTGGTCTCACATCTCAAAGCAAAAATTTTGTATCCATTACAGATAGCGAGAAAAATCAGGCGTTTGTTAAACCTTATGTCATGAGCACCCCCTTGTGGATCATCGGTCGCGATGTGTTAAGTCAGTGGAATGTCGTCCTTACCAGTAACCATTTTTAGTGACGGCCGCTGAGCAAAAGGATGCTCGACCCACAATTAAGCTGTCCTGGATTACGGAAGAGCCTGTGCGGGTTGCTCAGTGGCCCATCTCAGCAGAAAAATTAGAGCATCTACATGAATTAGTAAATGAACAATTACAATTGGGACATTAAAAAATATCTCACAGCCCCTGGAATACCCCTGTTTTTGTAATTCAAAAAAGGTCTGGAAAGTGGCGTTTATTGCATGATTTACGAGCAGTTAATGAACAAATGCTGCCATTTGGGGCCCTTCAACCGGGTATTCCGTCACCTGCTGGACTCCCAAAGGAGTATCATCTCTTTGTAATTGATGTTAAAGATTGTTTCTTTAGTATTCCTTTACATCCAGAGGATACTAAGCGGTTTGCCTTCAGTTTACCATCTATAAACAATAACGCTCCTATGAAACGATATGAATGGGTCGTTCTCCCACAGGGTATGCGTAATAGTCCTACTATTTGTCAATGGTTTGTGGATCAAGCGTTACATCAGTGGAGGGAAAATAATCCTAATCTCCTCACATATCACTACATGGATGACATTCTAGTGGCAAGCAAACAACCTTTGTCTATTGATAAGGAGAAAGAATTGTTGTCCAATCTTGAGCAGTGGGGGTTACGTGTTGCAGAAGAAAAAATCCAACGAACTGAACCTTGGTTATACCTAGGTTTCGAGGTTACCAGAAATCGATTTAAACCTCAAAAATTAACAATGCATGCAGTAATTCAAAACGTGAATGATGTACAAAAACTGTTAGGTGACATTCAATATGTTCGTGCATGGGCCGGTATCAATAATTCAGATTTAATCCCTCTTCGCTCTTTGTTAGAAGGTTCCACAAGTATTACTGACCAGCGTACGCTTACCGAGGAAGGTAAGACAGCACTTGCTATAATCTCTCGAAAAATAAATAACATTTGTGTATATCGATTTGATCCACAACTCATCATTGGCATCTACGTTTTTAATTTAAAAGCAGAGCAAATGGCCCTTATCGACCAGACCACTTCTGATGGCAAACAGTTTTTTCCTTTGGAATGGGTTTTTACTAAAAGTGTACCTACTGTCTCTGTTCTTCGACGCATTGATAATTTGGGTGAACTTATTCTAAAAGCTAAGCAGCGTGTTCGACAAGTTTTCGGTACTGAACCTACTACTGTGACACTTCCATTTAAAATGTCTCTTCTTATCGAAGAATGGCAATTGACTTCTGTTATTTTTGCTACTGCTGTGTTAGGTTTGACTATTGATAACCATTATCCACAAAGCCCAATATTTTCTGTGAATCTTCCTTTCAGGAGTGCCAGTGTTCGTTCAGATTCCCCGCTCAAGGACTGTCCTACTGTGTTTACTGATGCCAGTGGTAAAACTTCAAAATATGGTTTTTCTGTGAAAGTCGAGGGAAAATGGCAGTCTACTGTGTATACTGCACTCGGAGTGTCTGTACAAATTTTAGAATTGAAAGCAGTTATACTTGCATTTGAACATTTTAACTCTACACCGTTTAATCTTATTTCAGATTCTCTTTACGTTAGCTCTATTCTTGAAAGAATTACTGATGCGCTACTGGGTAAGTTTGCCAACCCTCTTATTGAAAAAGAAATACTTTATTTGTTAAATTTAGTTAATAGCCGTCATTATCCTTTTTTCTCTACTCACATTCGTAGTCATACCCAATTACCTGGATTTCTCAGTGCAGGTAACTCTGTGATTGATCAGGCTGTAGCAGCCCCAGTAGTAGGGCTGACTCCTTTTGCCCAAGCTGAACTTTCGCATCAGTTTTTTCATCAATCAGCACGCAGTTTACAAAAGGAGTTTGATATTTCTCGTCCTATGGCCCGTGGCATTATCGCTATGTGTCCAGACTGTTCCAAATTACCTCCTCTACAACAGACTGGTACCAACCCTCGTGGATTGGAGGCTGGTAAATTATTTCAATCTGACGTTACAATTTATCCTGCTTTTGGTCGGTGGCGTTTTGTTCATGTTACTATTGATTCCCACAGTAAACTTGTGTGGGCCTCCGCAATGACAAACAGCAAAGGCCGCACGACATGTCGCCATTGACTGGAAGCATTTGCTGTTTTAGGCAAACCCGATATCCTCAAAACAGATAATGGTACCAATTATATTAGCCGAGTAGCTCAGTCCTTTTTATCTGCCTGGGGTGTTCAACACCAATTGGGTGTCCCTTATAACAGCACTGGACAAGCCATTGTCGAACGAAAACATCAGGACCTTAAACGCTTATTCCGAGCGTTACGAAAAGAGGGAGAACATACCCTCACACCTCAGGAAATCGTTATGAAAGCGGTATATGTTCACAATTGGAACACGTACATCGATGTGGTAGATACTAAACAACAACTGACGCCCATTCAACTTCATCATCAAAGGAAAGGATCCTTATTAACACACGATGTTTCTGTACAAATTTGGGACCCCGCTACACAAAAATGGTTTGGACCGGTGAGATTATTAACTTGGGGGCGGGGTTATGCTTGTGTTTTTCTAGGTGACAAATCATCGTGGGTACCCGCGAAGTGGGTGAAACCGTGGATAGCGAAAAATACTGAAGAACGTAGCAGCCCAATTCAGGACGAGGTGACGCAGGGAACTACGTCTACGGCCTCTTCGCTCGATACTGGAACAAGAACTACGGATATCATTACCACTGGTACCTAACACTGTAGCATTTCGGAGAGAAGTTGAGAAGCTTACAATTACTAAAGTGTGTGGACTACACTGGCCACCTTGTGGCTGCACAGTGTGGCTCCAAGGACATTTTTACTGTGGAGGGTGTGGGAAACTGGTTTTTTTTTTCTTATAATAATAGACAGTGGTTTTTAGGTTGTTTAGTTTGTAGGTATAGGTTTGTCCCTGTTATAACTTCGTGTTTAGTTAAACTATCCAGAGTTGTTTTTAAGAGAAGGAATTAGCCTTGTTATAGACACAAATCAATTCTATTATAAACTAGTTAATTATTGTCAAACATACTGATATTGTACAGTCTTAGTATTTGAAGAATTGCAAAAGTCATAATGATCCGCCTGATGTTCCTCACCTGTTTATGGATTAATTGGACATTAGCAGACTTCCCTATGACGAATTTTTGGGTACGATGGGCAAGTCAGACTGGCAATGATGCCTTTTGCTTACATTTAACATCAGCAACTGATCCCTTTAAGACATGCTTAATTGGAACACCTGTGTCCCCTTTTTAATTGGGTGACTGTAGAAAAGTAAGTAATAGCAGCCACTGTCTTGCCATGATTGTTAAGAATTTATCAGTGCCACTTCCTTGGGATCCCCAAGAGCTGAATTTACTAAACAGTCGAAAACCAAATGGGTATGGGTGTATTTACTTTGGTTCCTGGAATTTGTCACTATCTCCTAAACAAAATTGGCTGACTCCCCATAAAAATTTTAATCATTCTGAGTATTGTGGATCTCGCCCTTATGGTTGGGGACCTGGACATTTATATTTAAAAATCTCCTCTCCTCTTTCGTTACCGCCCCACATTTACTTGATTTGTGGCGACCGTGCTTGGCAAGGAATTCCTAGCTTTGCTCACGGTGGTCCTTGTTACCTTGGTCATTTAGCCTTACTTGCTCCATCTAAAGAATTTTTTGCAACCTTGCATCATACCCGAACCAAAAGAAGTGTTTCTCTATTGCCTCCTGACTGTAATGACGATGTGGAGCTATGGGGTCCCACAGCCAGGGTTTTTGCTTCCTTAATTCCTGGCATTGGCACTTCTCATGCTTTACAACAAATTCAAAAACTGGCATGTTGGACAGCAAAACAAGCTAATGTCACTACTCAAGTAATATCCCAATTAGCCCAAGATATGAGCAGTCTGCGTCAAGCAGTCCTTCGAAATCGTGCTGCCATTGATTTTCTATTACTAGCTCAAGGTAAAGGGTGTGAGGAATTTCAAGGAATGTGCTGTTTTAACCTGTCGGATCATAGTGACTCGATTCACAAACAACTATATTGGTTTCAACAGCATACACAAAAAATTACTGTAGGCCATAATCCTTTTGATGACTGGCTTTTGTCTTTTGGAATTCCTGCCTGGCTTAAAGATGGAATTAAGATGGTTATAATTATTATTGTTATTGTATTGATTGTAGTTTGTATGGGACCTTGCATCATCCAATGTTTCTCTGCTCAGATCAGAAGGCTAGCTGATGCCGTGTTTGATAAAAGAGGGGGAGATGTTGCTGGCCTTGCTGGCGCCATAACATTGCAGCCTGCGCTTGGGAAAATACCTTAGATTCTTTGATCCTCGAGGTCAGCCTGCCCATGATGTGCCTCCCTGAAGCAAACA